>SEMN01001480.1:0-24463 GCA_005408345.1 Macquaria australasica
GTGTAGTATTAAATGGTACAGTACTAGTATATGTGTAGTATTAAATAGTATAGTACTAGTACACGTGTAGTATTAAATGGTACAGTACTAGTATATGTGTAGTATTAAATGGTACAGTACTAGTACACGTGTAGTATTAAATGGTACAGTACTAGTATATGTGTAGTATTAAATGGTACAGTACTAGTATAAGTGTAGTATTAAATGGTACAGTACTAGTATAAGTGTAGTATTAAATAGTATAGTACTAGTACACGTGTAGTATTAAATGGTACAGTACTAGTATATGTGTAGTATTAAATGGTACAGTACTAGTATAAGTGTAGTATTAAATAGTATAGTACTAGTATAAGGATTAACAATTGATAGTATGAAAGTACTAATTGCGTGTAGTAAAATGTGTTGCAGTACTAATTGCGTGTGAACTGATAAATGGTACAGCACTATGTGCAGTGTAGTATTAAATGGTACAGAGCACTAGTACTTGTGTGTGGTATTAATGGTATAGTACTAATTTGCGTGTGGTATTAAATGGTGCAGTACTTTAGTATATTAAATGATAAAATGGTACAGTACTTTAATTACATTGCGATGTGGTATTAAATGGTACAGTGGCACTAGTAATGTGTAGTATTAAATGGTACGATGCTAATGATACATAAAGTTAATGATGACCAAATGGTACATTATAATTTAAAGTGTGAGTATTAAATAGTATAGTACTATAGTACAGGTATTGAGTATTAAATGAGGTACAGTACTAGTATATAGTATTAGTATTAAATGGTACAGTACTAGTATGGTGTAGTGATAAATAGTATGAGTACTAGTATAGATGTAGTATTAAATGGTACAGTGCTAATTATATGTGTAGTGATGATAAAATAGTATGGTACTGAGTACCGTGTGGTATTAAATGAGCTGCACTAACTTGTGCTAAGTGTTAAATAATTTGCAAATTACTAGTACCGTGTATTAAATGGTACAATTACTGAAGTATACAATATTGTGAAAATGATAAATAGTATAAATTACTAATTACCGTCTGTGAGTATTAAATGGTACAAACACTTTCAATAGTACCGATGTAGTGATACACGGTATAATACTAGTATATGTGTAAGGGTATTAAATGGTACAGCACTAGTATGCGTGTGAGTAAATGGTACGGTACTATTAGTACGTGTAGTATTAAATGGTACAGCACTAGTATACGTGTAGTATTAAATGGTACAGTACTAGTACACGTGTAGTATTAAATGGTACAGCACTAGTACACGTGTAGTATTACACAGTATAATACTAGTATATGTGTAGTATTAAATGGTACAGCACTAGTACACGTGTAGTATTACACAGTATAATACTAGTATATGTGTAGTATTAAATGGTACAGCACTAGTACACGTGTAGTCGTGTCCTTCCTGTTTCAGATGAAGTGATGTTTCAGTAAAACACGAGAGCTTCACTGTTTTACTGCTCACACACAGCAGCAAACACCATGAGGCTCAAACACAGGAAGTACGTCACAACAGGAAGTACGTCACAACAGGAAGTACGTCACAACAGGAAGTACGTCACATGAAGCAAAGGAATATATTGGGGGGGGGGGGGCAAAGATGGCGGATTGATGAAGCAGTGATGATGTTTGTTGACCCTGAACACATCAGATCATTATACCAACACTCTGCTGCTATAATGCCATCTCTCCTGGTGTGTGTGTGTGTGTGCTGAACAGAAAACATGGGGGGGGCAGCACATGGATGATGGTGTTTCACCTCTAACATCATATAAAGACATCATCAGTTTGACCTTTGACCCATGGCAGTGAGCAGTTCAGATTAGGGCTGGGTATCACACCTGAAATACACTGAGTACTTCTGAGTACTTCTGAGTACTTCTGAGTACTTCTACTAAATATAGGTCTGGTGTTATTCTGTGTTTTCCTTCCTGTCAACAATTCCCAAAAGACCCAGAGCAACAGTGTGTTAAGGTCTGCTCACAGCAGGAAGTGGCAGCCTTGGTGACGTAGTGACGACTCGCAGGGCTAGCTGGAGCGCTAACTGCTAACATGCTAACAGGCTAGCTGCAGTCAGTAAGAACATCTCTGTGAGCTTCTCCGGTTCCTCTGCACTGGGCCCGACGTTCTGTTTCAGGATGGTTCCTCACTTCATTTGATAAAGAGTCACTGAAAAGAAGCTTGTTAGCTCGATCGCTAACAGGATGCTAAGTCTCCACAGTGTATTAGCAGCTGCATCAGCTCTCCTGACTGCGTGGACCAGGTCTCTGTGGTGGACCAGTTTACACTCTGACAGAGGAGCTGCAGAACAACTGGATGTCAGCAGCACAGCTAATAAGCTACGATAGCTTCCTCCACGTTGGACTCTCATCAGTACCACAGCTGTGCACCAAGCTCACCAGAGGTTGTGAGGATTTATTTTGCCCCCGTGGCAAATCCACCGATCGTAGTGACTGGTTTCACCACAAAAGTGACTGTTTTAAAGGTCAAGCCTTTAGTGCGTCTCTCAGTCCTGTCTGACTTCCTGTCTGTGGCTCTCAGCCCATTGGTTCCTACTGAAGACATGAATCTTTACAAACACAAATCTATAGTGTGATGTTTCAAACAGCTGCTCACTGTAGTTTTTATCAAACAAACAGGAAGTAGTGCATTTGTTGGGGACTATTTTCAGCGGCGGATGTGCGTCCGATGACCTCTGGTCTGTGCAGGTACTGTTGGAGGTCTGTGGAAGATTCAATCATATACGATCAGACGCATACTAACACAAGTCCTTTGTTAGAACATTATCATTCAGCAACACCTTCAGTGTGACAGTCGATGTGTTCACCCACTCAACACACGGTCACCACGGTTACACAGGAGAGAAGACTGTGCGTGTAAAGAGTGAAGCGAGTACGACGAGCAGCTGGATTCTGAGATATCAGAGTACAAATGCAGTACTGAGCTCCTCTTCGCTTGTAGCAGAGCTGCAGACCCACAGCATGATTACTTCATGTGTCTGTGTACTTTTCATGTACAAGTAGGGTCACATGTGTAGCTGCCAGTAGTTTGCTTACATCAGACTTTGACACACACGATGCTTGTTAGCAGGATACAGTCATTGTTGGTTTGATGCTGCACACGGGACTCGATGATGAGCAGAAAACTGCAGAATATCACCAGACTTACTCAACACAGTAAGGAATTTATATCTTATATTTTACATTTCTAACAGTACCCAGCCCTAGCCTGGATTCTTGGAAACCGTCAACACATTCAGTTTGAAGTGAAAAACAAAATCAATAAAACACATTGATCATGAATTAAGAGCATAGTTTCATCCTGAGACCCAAACAGATGGTAAACACACACACACACACACACACATTCGTGGGTCAGTTTCTACATTGATTCAACATTAAAGTTCATCAGCAGCAACAGAACGGTGGAAGACTTTGATCAGAGCATCACTTGGAAAACAACACATGAAACGTGAGCTAACAGCACCTGCCCCAGGTGTGCAGGTCTGATAATGATGTATTCATCTACTGCGCTCTGCTGAAACTCAGTCAAAACTAAAAGTGTCACACTGAAGATACAGTTAGCATGCTAAGTCTGATAGCAATGCAATTATCCACGCAAGGGGCGAGTTATGCTAACAGTAGCCAGCGAGCTAACAGTTGTTTTCTGATGGTTCAAAGCTGTTAAATCATTCCTTCAGTCAAACAGCGACTGTCCAATCATAGCTGAACATTCCTCCACATGTTGAAGTGTGAGCTGCTAATGTTACACTCAGATTCACCTCCTGTAGCATCTTTGCCTCCCTTCAGCTCTCCAGCGCCCCCCCGAAGAGGCTTTTGTCCTGCTGAATGTCCATGTCGGTTGACTTTATCATTATTGATCACAGACCAGATCTGTCATCTGTAGTTTTACCCCCCCCCACCGCAGCCTGAACGCCTGATTCAATGTGAATTTGGCTTTATTCAGCTTTTACCACCAGAAGACAATTTGCACATTATCAGAAACAAAAGCATGATGCAAAAACATGTATTTCTAACATTATCTTTACTGTGATCTGTGATCACATAATCAATCGTTGCACCTGGAGGACTGAGGCCTCACCTCCTCATGTGTCTGTTGATCTGTCTGGACGAGCGGTTTGGTTTAAAAAGGTTGAAGTCTTGAGCTCATCAGCGTTTCCTCTCTCAGCTCTCTGCTGTGTTTTATGTGCTAATCCTGCTCTGCTAACTCCTCGCCTCAAGACACAGCTGTTTGAAGTGCTAATCAGCCTCTACTGGCTGTTAGCCTTTAGCGGCTAGCGTTTGAAGTGCTAATCCAGGCAGAGAAGCGATGATTATTAATGTGTTAGAGTCCAGCTGCAGAACATCTGTCATGAGTAAACTGTTTCCTGTTGGCTGCTCTCTTACTGGTTCCATATGTTCTTCTAATGTTCCCCATTCAGATCAATAAGGAAGATATTTTTATGTTGTTCATCATCATGATCTCTTTGTTCCCCACAGAGATCAATAAAGTTTGATTTGATCTTTAATGAGCTCTGAAGCTGCAGCAGTCGCTTTAATGACAGCAACTTCATTTTCAAGGAGATACGAGGTTACTTGCTGGCAGGCAGCCGTCTCCGCCCTGACGACATGTTGAGACTCCTTCAGTGACATCGTGCAGGTGAAGCAGAGCTCTCAGGTGCTGCAGGTGAACGTTAGTTTCACACTGCAGAAGAAGAGAAGCCGTCTGTACAGTATACTCTGTATACTGAAAACTACAATACTACACTAAATACTACAGGAAACCATCAGGAAGCCTGAGACGCAACTTCTGTTGTTCTGCTGTCAAACTCATTTAAAGAACTTTATTATGAAAATCTAACGTGTACTGGGTACTACTCTGTAGTACTCTGTAGTACTGAGTCGTGTACAGCAGCTGTCTGTGTGTATCTGTTTGCCAGCAACAACAACTGAAACACATTAAACTTTGATGTGAAAGAAAAATGAGTTTCTGAGGCGACTCCTGTCTGTTTACAGGTCAGAGGTCAGTGAGTCACACACACTGTATACATG
This sequence comes from Macquaria australasica, assembly GCA_005408345.1. Taxonomy (NCBI): domain Eukaryota; kingdom Metazoa; phylum Chordata; class Actinopteri; order Centrarchiformes; family Percichthyidae; genus Macquaria; species Macquaria australasica. The sequence goes on from SEMN01001480.1 coordinate 5,071, forward strand.
AGACACATATGTCCTGATTATTTCTACTGACATTATGACTGTTGATGACTCACTGAAGAGCAGAGCATATTCACATGACTACACACTGTATACTTTATTATTCTCCTACAAACAGAACTTTAAAGCAGTTTTGGTGACATTTTTATGAATAAGATTTTTGTGTTATTTTGTCTTTGTATTAACATGCTGGATTGTATCTGTGTTTTTGTTTTTCTGGTTTGTGAATATTTGTACAGGTTGTAAAGTGTCTGTAGTTTTTAACACAATCTAACGTTTTGCATGCTGTTTTAATTTGATTTTGTCTTATTTCATTTCATGTCGTGATGTAACTCCAGCCTTAAATCTCTGGTTGTTCTCCAGGTCAGTACATGAAAAGTGATTTTCAGCAGTCAGACAAACAGAATCTCTTTTCTTTGGTTTATGGACATCTTCATATTATTTATGTTGATATGACTGATATGAGATTGAGTTTTTGTTTGTGATGCTTTTATGTTTTGCCAGATGTGCTTTCAGTTTTTGTGTCCTGAAGAAACAACATCCCATTTCAGCTCCATCTTTATAGACAGAAGAACAAATTAAACTCCTCTGACTTCACTGTGGATGCTTCTGTTTCCCCGGTTAAAGGAGGTTAAAGGAGGTTAAGAGCTAAAATAATGAAGATATTAATGATGAAAATAACGCAGCAGTAGCTGCAGCTGCTCATTAGTAAATGAAGTGTGGGCTCATCAGCTGTCAGAGTATTTGTACAGAACAGAAACCTCTGAGCTCTTTCTGTCTGACATTTGTTGCCGTGACGACAGCGAGTCAGCTGACGGAGCTAACAGGAGGTTTGTGATGGAGACGGCAGGCGGATGAATCCCTGAGGACACAACAGGCTGCAACTCTACAAGCCGTCTGGAGAAATGCCGCGTGTTGGTTTTCCCTTCACGCTTCAGCGAACCGCAATCAGAAGGAAAACATGGCTGCTGTGAGTCTGCAGAGACGTTACAAACAGCATCTGAATGTTTCTGTGTGCAGAGGAGAGACAGGAACCTGCTCCTATAAGGGCAGACGTTTTAAAAGATATCAGATATTTCTGAGGTCTTTGGGTCCAGTAAATTATTTTCTTCCGATTTATAACATTTTCATACAAAGATTTAAAAGTGTTTATTATTCCTGATGAACTCATCGAATCTTCATCCGCCAGAATTATAGTTGGTTTGTATTTGTTTTGCTACGTGTTTCCTTAATAATTAATAAATTGCTTTATTTGAATTCAGTCTTTAATTATTGTCCCTCTTTAATCTTGTGTAAGTTCGGACAATTTACCTTCCAACATTTATAAAGCTGCGATATGTCTTTCTTTTTCTTTGGTTTGTGAATCTAATTCATTCTTTTTCTTTGCTGAGAAGGAAATAATTTATTATAATTAAGACAGGACACAGTTTGACGTATTGATTAGGATACAATGCTTTGACAGTAAACAGAGTTTGTTGTCATGTTGTCATGATGTCCAGGCGCGTGAAGCTGCTGCAATGATCTTATTCTATAGTTTAGATTTATTAATACACAATAATGAAAAGATTAATCAATAATGAAAATAATTGTTTGTTGCAGTCCTGATGTTACATACATTATACATTACATTATATTTATTATTATCTCCAAACAGTGAACATAATAATAAATATAATGTAATGTATAATGTATTTTATTGTGTGCATTAATAGAGTTGAGGATTGAATGAATGTAACGACACACAGACTCGTGTTTAGTCAGTCCTCTAAAGTGTCCAGATGTGAGAATAAACCACCAGCCGGCATCAGAGCATCGTTTCCTTCAACTGCATCCACACCTCAACTCAGGTGTTGTAGAAAGACAAAGTGTCCATCCAATCAGGCTCCAGACAGATCAACAGATCAGCATGTTGGTGCTTTTGAATGCGTACAGTAGAGTACAGTCTGAGTTAGAGTAGAGTACAGTAGAGTAGAGTTAGAGTACAGTCTGAGTTAGAGTAGAGTACAATGTAGTAGAGTACAGTAGAGTACAGTTAAAGTAGAGTACAGTTAGAGTAGAGTACAGTAGAGTACGGTATAGTAGAGTACAGTAGAGTTAGAGTACAGTAGAGTGCAGTTAAGAGTAGAGTACGGTTACAGTAGAGTACAGTTAAAGCTGAGTAGAGTTAGAGTACAGTTAAAGTAGAGTAGAGTTAGAGTACAGTTAGAGTAAAGTACAATATAGTAGAGTACAGTAGAGTTTAGTAGAGTTAGAGTAGAGTAAGTGTAGAGTACAGTAAAGTACAGTTTGAGTTAGACTAGAGTACAATGTAGAGTACAGTAGAGTAGAGTACAGTAGAGTAGAGTTAGAGTACAGTCTGAGTTAGAGTAGAGTACAATGTAGTAGAGTACAGTAGAGTTAGAGTACAGTAGAGTGCAGTTAAAGTAGAGTACAGTTAGAGTACAGTTAGAGTAGAGTACAGTAGAGTAGAGTTAGAGTACAGTCTGAGTTAGAGTAGAGTAGAGCAGAGTTAGAGTACTGTAGAGTTAGAGTACAGCAGAGTACATTAGAGTACAGTAAAGTACAGTAGAGTCTGGTACCTGCAGGTTCTTTCTCCACACGTTCACAGCAGCGAAGGCGAGCTGCATCTGTTTCCTTCGAGCGTCTTTGTGTCGTTTGTAAGCGATCTCAATAAAGATGAGGAAGATCCCGGCAACGATGCCACCGGCAACCAGCATGAACACACCTGAGGAGGACAGGTGATGTCAGATGAGGACAGGTGTCACCTCAAATTTAATGCTTTTTAAGACCTCAAAATTTACTTTAATACTTTAATACCCTTTCCCCAGCAGAACGATTGCACATTAGAGCTGGGCGACATGTTTTCGCGATATTAATATGGATATTTTTCCCATATTGATTAGTATCTCTATATAACAAGTGCAAATTCACATTTAAAATTGTCAAAGTATAATAATCAAAATATTTAATGCAATGAATGATGTTGTGCATTACATGAAACAAGAACAATTCATGTGTCTAAAAACACCTTCCATATGTAATTTTTTGTAGCTTTTCATTACAGTTTGCTTTCAAATATTTGATTAGGATAGGTTTCACACCAGTCTGTAGGTCTGTTTCCTACCTGCCATGTTCTCGAAGGTGAGGGTAGCGGGGGCGTTGCTCCTGGAGTCACACTCCTGGTATCGAACCCACGTCTTGTCCAGATCCTCCATGAAGCCGTTCTCATGAGAGCTGAGGAGAGACAGCAAACATACTGAGACATCAACACACGACGAGTGCGACCAAACTTATACCAGCAAGTCAAGTTAAATATGTAGCAGTGACGAGTCAGGTAAGAGCAAGGGTCAGCAGGGTATTAGCATAAGAAGAGTATAAACAGAGAAGGCTATCAGACGGGGTATCAGAGGTGGCATCAGTAGGTTATCAGTAGAGTATCATTAGGGTAGCAGCATATCACAAGGGTATCAGTGGGTATCAGAGGGCGTCTGTAGAGAATTAATAGTAATTCATAGATTAACAGAGTATCACAAAGGTATCAAAAGGGTATCAGAAGGTATCGGTAAGATATTAGAAAGGCATCGGGATACCAGTAGGGAATCAGATGGGTGTCAGTAGGGTATCTGTAGATCATCATTAGGGTGTTTTTACCTGAGAATAGCCAAGGAAACGTTCTGTTTCCATGGACTGTCTTTCCTCATTCCAATCCCAAATCCAGAGCGGAAGAAAAGCTCTCCTGTCGTCACCAGATCGCACTTCTGCGATGCTTCGAACTCCAACACAGCGCTGTCCCAGATGAAGGCATGAAGCTTACTACAGGTGGGAGGGGCGGGGGGGACATTAGGTATGTGGGAGGTGGAGATCAATAGATGCAGGTGGACCATACCAGTCTACGGTACAACAGATGTTATCACATTAAATCTCTGACTGGAATATGTTTTCCGGTTGCTGACTGTATAAAGAGCCTACTTGTCTCTAACGGCCTGGATGGCCTCAGCAGCACTCTCATAGTTGTGCTTCTCCATATGCCGGTACATGGTGCTCAACTCCACCTGCCGTCTGAAGTAGATATCCACCGAACTCTGCTTCACTGTGGCGTAGATGAACTTATCTGATGGGTTACGCAGCTAAAAACAACAGAGTACACACAGAACACAGGGTCAGAAATTAACTCAGATATTCACAGTCAGAGATTGTAGGAGGTTTGTTATTGTGTGTCTTACTGGGTGATTTCCTCCTGGTGCATTCTGGGTGACTAAAATGGAACAAATGGGACAATCGAAAACATGCAGCCTGCATCTTATTTTGTCCTGTACTTGTGTTCCTGATGTAGATATTTTTTGTTTTTAGAAATGCTCAACATCATTACTAATGTTTTTTCTTCAATATACCTTACCTACACTCCTCCACCCAGTTACAGTGCAGCTCACCTGCAGAGCAGCTCCTCCACACTGAACTCCATGTCAGTGTTTTAGCAACAAGACTTTTAGTGTCTTTAATCATCTGTTATGTGAAGACATCAGATGTTATTTACATCTACACATTCTCCCATCTTGTAATAATTGACACATTTTCTTTTTTTTTTTTTTTCCTCTCAGGAAAAGATTTAAAGGAGGGAAAAAATGTGAGACATAACATGTAAATGTGGCAAAGAATTCACTTTAGCTAAACAAGATTAAGACAGAGTGTTTCTACTGGTGAAACCAATTTTCTTGTCTTCAAATCTCTGTACACACTCTGTAACCCGTTAAACTGACAAACAAATACATTCTGTCATTAGCTGTAGCTCTTTTCACATGAGGTCAATAGCAAAAATAAAACCTTGTCTTTCTGTTGGCGATCTGAAGAATATTGTACCTGCTTTTATTACCTCACATGTTGACTACTGCAACTCTCTTTATATGGGAGTCAGTCAGTCTTCCCAGCAGCGAGAATCACAGATCACATGTCCCAGTACTGGTGTACTGGCCGCTCTCCACTGGCTACCAGTGAAATAAAGAACTGATTTTAAGATTCTTTAAGATTGTTATTAAAGCTCTGCATGGATTGGCACCAGCCTACATCTCTGATCTCCTCAGTCCATACTCTACATTAGACCAGGTACTCCTCAAGTGATCCAGCTTCTTCCACTGATGCTCTCAGACTGTGGACCAGTTTACCTTCATTGTCAAATCTTCCCCATCTATCCCCATGTTAAATCCTGGCTAAAGACTCACCTTTATACAACTACATATACAATGTGTGTTTAATTATTTAATTGTATTTTAAAACTTCTCTGTAAAGCATTTAGGTCTACAAATACATTTTACTTGACTTGACTAGTTTGGTAACAGTGGAGGGATAACAGATGGAGTAGAGGATGAAAGGTAGTGTCCAAAACAAAATCTGATTTGTGGGCAAAAATAATCAGTCAGAAAATAACACGAGTTGATTGATGGTCTTGGTGTTTTTGTGTGTTGTTTTTTCCCCTGTGTTTCCCTTCCCCCCTCTGTGTCTCCTGTTTGGGTCGACGTGACCTGGCTGAGCTCCCTCCGACACACCTGCTGCTTGACCTGATTATGCACACCTGCCTTCAATCAGCTTCATCAGCCTGCAGCATATATACTCCGGTCCTTCAGTCATTCATCGCCAGATCATTGAGTCAGCCACTAACCAAGTAACTGTAGTTAGTCTTTTGCTTTGCTGTGTCTTGTCACAAGCTAATTATACTCTCTTGTCTCCAGTGTTTTTCCCCCGATCATTCTCTGCCTGCCAGCCTGCCTGGATCCAAGATATCTCCCTACACTCACACCTCACCCGGACCAGGAGCCAGCCACGTCGCCCAACCTCCCCGTGTCTCCTCTCGTCGACCGGTCTCCGTCCCTCCCGGCATCATTTCCCTTTTCCTGTGTTTTTGCAATAAACTCTGCTTGTTTACTCACCAGTGCCTCAGTCTGCGCTTGGGTTCACACCAGTGACCACAACATTGATATCTTTAAAGAGAACAGAGCGTTGACAGATTCTCACCCTGGGGTCATTGATGCCAGTGATGCGCTCCTCAGGCCGGTCCAACACAAGGAAGGCTGCCAGGTTGGCAGTATATGATGCTACAATGATCATAGCGAAACCTGCCCACACCATACCCAGAATCCTGGCTGAGAAACTCCTGGGAGCTCCTAGACAGACAGACAGACAGAGAGGCAGACAGACGGACAGGTGTTACTACTGTGTAGTTGGTAGGACTGTGGGACAGAAGCTGTCAGCTTAGAGGACAACCAACCTTCTCCTATCCCAGAGTTCAGCAGTACTCCCCATGAGAACCACATGGCGGAGGACAGGGTGAGGGCGTCTTCTTCTTCTTCTTCACTGTTCACTTTAAACCTTCCAAACGGGCTGCAGAGGCACACAGGTACATTTTATCATACAACATCATATGGTATTGTATGTTTTTATTGTACTGTACTGTATCATGCTGTCTGATCTGGTATCATGTGGTTACCTGAACCGGTCTAATAGGTAAAGCATCACTGCCACCACGTGGACCGACAGACCGACTAACAGCCACAGTGTGCTCTGGAACGGCTGCATGAATGAATCCAGAGTGCTGCGAGGGATTTCCTAAACACACAAACACAACATCATCATCATCATCATCATCATCATGTACAACACTAATGAGCTGAGTGGGTCAGGACTCATCAGCTGTGATTGAGCCTTAAAATATCAGTTAATCAGTTGGTTCTGGTCGCAGTCAGTAAAATATGAATATATATGAATAATGTGAAATATGAAATGAAAAATCTGTTAAATAAACACAAATAAATCTGTGACATTGTCTTGTATTTAAGGAGGGAGGAATCATTGTGCCGTTGCCTTTGAGCAGGGCAGTGAGGTAGATCAGAGTATATGTGGCTGAGAGGAACTATAAAACACCATGAAGTCCTGATCAGTGCAGGCTCCAGATCTGACCCTAGATCAGACGTGTTGAGGCAGTGCGACGCCGCCGGAGGGTCAATGGAAACTATCGAGCTGCTTCCTGCTGCTGTGGAGCCGATCGCTGGCTGTGAACTGGGTCACTCTGACCTGAAATATCCCAAAATATCCTGGAGAGCAGCGTGATGGGCTGAACCCAGACAGGTCTGTTCACTCCATCACTCTGACAATAATGGACGCTGTGCACCAAACTGTGAGGAAGTTAACAACCTGGAACCTGGTTCTTCTCAGAACCAGAACTTTAAGGAACTTTATTCATTTCTTTGGTCTTGTATGGATCAGATATCTGATCCACACAATCCAAGAAGCATTCAAGACAAAGTGAAAGCGTTTAAACCGCCTCTGGAGGAGGTTTGAGACTTGTTCTGTCCAGATGTTGAAAAGGTGTAAATGCATCCGTCTCTCCAGGACTCATGTGTAGTCCGTCCTCCTCCCACAGTGTAACTGTGTCAGTGAATAGTGTGTGAAAATATCCACTGACTGTCTGTTAACACCTCCACAGTCTGTCTCCTCATCATAACAGCAGCTCAAGTTTCACTAAATCACTCTGAAACAAGTTGTTTGTTCTCATGAAAGCAACCAGACAAAGCAGCTGCAGATACGATCAAATACAGTCTGATCCTGATCAGTTCAACCGCTGACGGTCTCTCTACAAACACTAAGGAACCTCAACATGTTGGTCGTCCTGCGCCACTCAGAAGCAGCAGTTTGTGTTTGTTGTGATGTGACGTCACATCTGCTTGACCAATCACGACAGACGGCACGGCCTCGACCCGCTGACAGTACCTGGATCTGGACTGAGTGTCACCTGAAGAGACCAGAGACAGAGACAGAGACAGAGACAGAGACGGGATAAGAGGCGCTCACCTTCTTGACGAGGATGGTGAGCCCCTGGTATTTGAATGGTTTGGAGAACTCGATGTACTGAGCGCGCTCGTTGTTGATGGTGAGAGGAGCGACGATCATGTCGGCCAGACCTCCCAACAGCTCCCCCATCATCCCGTTCCACTCCTTCTTATTACTGTTGTTCACCTGCAGGAGGAGGTCAGAGGTCACTGCAGTACAAACATATTAACGTACTGTCTTCATCTCCTGCACAACACTGATATCACAACATCAACATACTATATGCTGTACACGTTCTGCTAAATCAACTGCAGAACTGTTTCTAGAGAAAGTAACAAGATGTGAATGAAATACCTGATAAATTAATAAATAAGTATTCAGATCCTTTACTTCAGTAAAAGTACTAGTACCACACTATTATCAGCACAATGTACTTTCATATACTTGAGATACGTGGTTTCCACTGGACACAAAGGGGATGAAAAATCTGAATTTGTAAAGTTTCTAAAGCTGTTAGACAAATGTAGTGCAGTAAAAAGTACAATATTTCCCTCTGAGGTGGACTGGAAGTATGAAGTAGCATAAAATGGAAACACTCAAGTACAAGTACCTTAAATTTGTACAGTACTTGAGTACATGTACTTAGTTACATTCCTCCTCTGTAAATCAGTCATCATCATTAGCTTTGCAACGTTGCCACAAAGAATGTGGAGTTGATCAGATTTATGAAGGATCAATAACTGATGCTGACCGGCTGATCAGGAATCAGATTTATTCAAACAGCAAATCAACAGTGAAGAAAAAGACAGGAGAGAACTGTCTAACTGCAGTTGAGTTCAAAGTTGAACTTTTTCTTTATTAGGACCTGGGTTTTTTTGTTAATTGTTCCTGATCATTAAAGTTTTTGGGGATCCAGCCGGAGATATTATAGAGAGAGATCCACTGGAATAAACTGATCAATAAAATCTCTGACAGCTGATCAATTCATCTCTTCTGATTGTAATAAAATCCAGAATCTGCACTGCTCGACTTTCAGAAGAAAGAAAATATTTTATCTGCAAAAGATTTAATTTGATCAACTAATCTTTTGTCTTTCAGGAAAATGAAGCAGATTCCAAATAAAGATAAAGGAGGAGGAGGAGGAGGAGGAGGAGGCATTAGAGACAGACAGACAGACAGACAGACAGACTGGAGGGAGTATAAAAGGAGGAGAGGAGGTGATGAGGAGGTGAGAGGAGAGATGGCAGCTAAGGGAGCAGCAGAGAGAGAGAGAGAGAGAGTAATGACTAAATGTCTCTCAGCCTCAGCAAGGTCACAGTCGGGGACAGAGCGGTAGTCGCCATGGCAACAGGCCTCAGTGATGTGCTGGTGTTGAATCAGTAAACAGGTCAGAGAGACAGAGAGTCACGGTGACATCATGGTGACATCATCATCAGCCACGTTTCAACCGAATTTCAGAAAAAAAGCTTTTCATTGATTGGTTCACTGTCCTTTACTACTAATACTAATACTTTGATTAGTTTATTTTGGAGAGACAGAAAATGATACTAATATCCACACTGATGTTGTATTGGAGGAGAGGAAGTGCTGATCTTTTATACATTTAAACTGTCTGAATCCAAACACACTGTTCACACTGAGTATGACGTCTGAGTAAGTACTGTAGTATGTGGACTTGGTGTACGCGAGAAATATTCAGATGTAAACTAGATTAGCAAGAATTTCTGAGTTCACTGGACACTCAACTGTCCCAAGATGCATTGCGTCTCTTCAGACTGTAAAATAATGATGAATGATGGAGAGTGAAACAGGAGCTCCTCAGGATGCTGAGGTAAAGTTAAGAGCTCACAGAGAGCTTACGTTGATTTACATTTGTAATTAACAATTTTCATTAAACAGTAGCTGGGACCAGTCATGAGATCAATAGAGTCATGTGATGCAGAGAAGACGTGTTGCATAAGTACGAACAGTATGAACAGTCTGCTGGTAATGGAATACTTAATCATTCATTTGCAGTACATACTGACTGAGTATGTAGTACGCAGTACATTAGTATGTGACACAGCCATGGAGTAAACATGCAGGTCTTCCTCTCACAACAACCTGTATGTTGCCTGACAGGCGAAACCCAGGGAGGAAACAGGAAACATGAACACACACACACAGAAACACTTACTCGCTCCTGTGTGCCAAATTTCCCATCAGCCACCAGGTGAACCTCATAGGTGAAGTTCATGCTCATTGCCAGCTTGATAAGCAGGTCGATGCAGAAACCATAGCAACACTGAGGGACGGTGGGCTGACCTAGAGACACACACACACAGTGTGTAACTGTAAAGCCTGTGTACATGTATCGGTGTGCTCGTGTACTTCTATCTTTGTGAGGTCCTCACGTCTTACTAAGACTAAACTTTGAGGTTAAAAGTCCTGAGATCTGATTTTGTCAAAGAAAAACACAGAGTTTCACCAGTTTGGACTATTTCTAACTAGGTTTAGGTTCAGTTTAGGATTCAAATTTGGGTTAGGGAATGCATGTCCTCACAAGTATAGGCAGTTCAAATGTCTGTGTGTTTGTGTTTGTGTGTGTGTGTGTACCTGGGATGGTCCCGTTGGGTCCGGTACAGATCACCTTCTTGATTAAGACTCCATTGACAGTGTACTCCTCTTTACACGTCCCGTCAGTCTTTGTTGGCTTCACATAAACAAACGGCTCCTGATGGATGGTCACAATCTGAACACACACACACACACACACACACCTGTAGCAGCAGCAGTAACTATAAAGGTGAGTTCAGCAAATTCTCAACTTCACTATTTGCACATTTGGCTCCTGGAGCCAAAGTCGTAGTAGCTGTACCTTCAATTTAGTCGACATCTGGTATCCAACTGGTTTCTCCGTCTCTCCTCCAGGCCAGATGATCTTCCTCTGAGGGTTCATCACAACCTGAAACACACACAGGTTGTCATGTTGTTCCAGGTCTCGCTGTGACAAGTGGACTAAATGACATCATCAATACTGCATCTGTGCATCAATAGTTAAAGAGTCGGGAGACTGAGATGATCTCCTCTGCAGGCTGAAGATGCTGCAGAAGAAACCACTGACTGATGCCTCAGTCTGCGTAACTTAACGTAACAGACCCTGTAAAACTGTTACAGTCGAGTCACTAACAAAAAGTAGTTGGTGTTGTGAGAGACAGATTAAAAACAGAGCAGTCCAAATCTGAGCAGCAGAGGTGGCGATATACTGACTTGTAGTCCAAAATCCCTGGATCCTACATTTCCCATGATAGAGCCACATCTTAAAGCCACATCTTACTGTTCGGTAACTGTTTTCACAGGATAACCAGGACTGACCACGAAACTGATATTTATCTGGAAAATCAGTGGAATTACCCTCCAACCAGGTGTGACCAGGTGTAACAAGGTGTATAACCAGCTGTAACTTGGTGTGTAACCAGGTGAAACCAGGTGTGTAACTGTACTGTACCTGTGAGCCATTGAAAACTCCGACCTGGACGAGGCGACCTGGTTTCTGTTGGTAGTTCAGGATGCTGTAGGTGGCGAAGCGTCGGTCACCATCGTCGTTAAACTCGATCCGTCCCGTCAGACCATCGGGGTACTTCGATGACATCAGCACCCTGGGTAGCCAATCAGAGAGCAGTAGAGTTAGGTTTTGTTTTTGTTTCTGAACTTAAAGACGAGGACTTGCTGCTGCTGCTGGAACATAGAGACACTGAGATAATGAACCACGTAAATAAAACTGATCTAACTGGACTTGATGGTCTATGTGGGTCACAGAGAGGAGAGGAGCAGTGACAGAGAGGTTTATTATCCCAGCTGTGTCAAACTCCAAGCTGAATCCAGATCAGACCAGTGAAGCGTCTCTGACTCTGAGGATCAGAAACCCAAACTGGATCAACTGGTGAGCACACAGCCGTCACGCAACGTTTGCTTCCACAGAACTCGACTCTGTGGAGATACAAGGATTTCACCTGACAGCAGAGAGTCTTTTCACAGACCCAGTCCTGTAGGGTCAGGTCCTGTAAGGTCAGGTCCTGTAAGGTCAGATCCTGTAGAGTCAGATCCTGTAGGGTCAGGTCCTGTAGGGTCAGGTCCTGAAAGGTCAGGTCTTGTAAAGTCAAATCCTGTAGGGTCAGGTCCTGTAAGGTCAGATCCGGTAGATTCAGATCCTGTAGGGTCAGGTCCTGTAAGGTCAGGTCCTGTAGGGTCAGGTCCTGTAAGGTCAGGTCCTGTAGGGTCTGGTCCTGTAGGGTCAGGTCCTGTAAGGTCAGGTCCTGTAGGGTCTGGTCCTGTAGGGTCAGGCATTTTTGATTATTATTATATCAGAATCCTTCTCTTTGTCTCCCACATCATATGAATCTGCACTTGACCTCATTAGCTTGTGGGTCGTGGTGGCTAACAGAGCAACAGTAAGAGGTACCCCCCCCGTGCAGTGAGTCCTCTGCTAAAATATCACATCAAGATCTGTTCATCTCCATTTTATTACTGAACATTCAGGGCGGAGGTACCGTTTGAAGAGCGGCCCGGTCCTCCAGATGTTGGTGTTTCCCACGCAGCCCCGCGGAGGCTCCGTGATGTTCTCCTTTTCAAACAGCTCCTGCAGAGACTGAGCCACCACGGCCACGGCGTCCGCGATGTGAGCCGACTCGTTTTTACCGTTAATCAGCTGAAGGCCCAGCAGGCCTGTAACGCACATAACACACACACACATAACACACACGCACACATTCACATGCACACACACACACAGCACAGAGAGGTTACACACAGCAGAAAGCTAAAGAGGCTGCAGACTGAAGACTGCCCTCATTCATACAGACATGTTAATTAAAAACACACACTTTAATTTAATTTAACAGATGTAATTAAAAGAGTGCTCCAGTTTAATTCAAACACACACACACACACACTCAGGGCTTCAGGCGTCAGATTAGTGTTCAATAATACCAAACTGCATGCTGGGAGTTCACTCTGAGAATCACAGCCATTTGTCTTTCAGGACAGAAAAAGCCTCACTGAGACGTTATGAAGTGTGTCTGGTGGTTTCCTTCAGCAGAAACTCGTCACACTGCGACGAAAAGTGTCCACATCTGCCCTCCAGCTGACTGACAACAGCTGGCTAACACTGTTAGCATTCCCCAAAAAACTACTGGGAAGCTAGCTAACGTTTAGTACTGAGAACAGCTTGTAAAGTAACAGGAACAGACCAGCTACTTAGAACCAAAACCACTGGGAACAGAACAACCAGCTATCAGCACCAACGGGTACAGCCAGCTAATGTTTCATCCTGAAGTACAGGAAGGTCACGTTCTTTATTGTCATCAACTACTGGGGAAAAACCAGCCAGCTAACATTTCATTTTGAAACAACAAAATCACTGGATACAGCTCAAATTGCCTACTGAAACTACTAGCCAGCACTGTTAGCATTGTAGCTAGCTAGTACAAAGGATAGTGAGTAGACTGGATAATATTCATACAGGAGCTAACATTTCTAACTGAAGGGTTTTCTATGAAGCTTTGTTGGGCTGAGATGAATCTCTGACTTTACTCACATCAAACCATAAAAACGGAGGGTTTAACATGCTGGAGCAGAGCTTAGTATTTCCAGTGAGGAATGCTAACAATGTTAGCACACTGCTGTTCAGTTAGCTGAAGCACCAAATGCAGAAACGTGTTCCTCATCATGTGACAAGTGTCTGGTGAAGAAAAACATCATCCAAATCCATAATGTCACAGTACTGCTTCATAGGTTTCTTTTTAGGGAATCGTTTCAGAGCAACCTCTGGACCATCCTGTCCAACTGCACAGATACAGGGGGTGGACACAATAACAGGAACACCTGTCCAGTCTAACAGGATCCAACACAACAGCCCTGCAGCACAAACTCCCTCTGAGAAGATTTCAGTTGTTGTTGACACAGTTGGTGGTAAATCTGTGAGGCTGCAGAGTTGTTGTTGTACTTTATTCTGTTCATCCCCTGTATATAATCCAGCCTAGAAAAGTCTTTAAAAACCTGTAAAGAAGTTCGGGAAGAGTGAAGGTTGTGGTCTTCTGGAGCCACAGTCCACCTGGTCATGAATGTAGTTTTTAAGTATGGATGTGCACTTGGTTCTGTTTATACAACATGCTGTCTGTGCTGCGTACGTGGACGTGTCCTCACGTATACGTATGTACATACGGTGCACATGGTGTCCACGTATGGTCTGTAACAGACAGGGGCATAGGACAAAATTAAAGTAAAGTGGACTTTTGCGGCTGCGGAGACAATTATAATAATTTCAGTTTATGTCAGGTGTTTTCGCAAAAATCAAAGACTGAATCTCCTATTTTAGGAATTTTTCATGATGGCCTCATGGGTTGTTGTCATCTCTCTGGACAAGTGATGAAGTAGAAAAATTAATGTTAAGACTCAAACCAGGTTAATGTCACAATAGAAAGGTTTTAATCTGAAACGGTTTCCCTAAAAAGAAACCTCAAACTTCTCCAACAGACACAAAACAGCTGAGGATTATTTTCAGAGTGCAGTCTTGCTACACGTTTAAGAACGTGATGGATAATTTTTTGACACATCTGGAGTTCAGGAGACACAGGGATGTGTAGAAAAATTACACATCATTTTTAAGAGTGCAGCAGCTGGCTGGTGAGGATGTTTTCTGAAACAAAAAGCCACAGCAACAGAGCGAGGAGCCGATTACCCAGCAGCCAGAGGGCCGAGCCAGCGTTCAACATGTGCAGGGTGAAGGTTTGGTTCACCAGAACCTCACTGCTGCTTTTATAGTTCATGGCTTTACATTTGGGTGACAGTTCTGAGTACACAATCAAACATTTTGATCACAGAAAAGTTTTTTGAATACTCATAAATAATATTTTGTAGGGAAATTATTATTACACAATGAATCCTTTAATCTGAGCAAACAAAAATCTATTCTGTGTTCAATAAATGTATTTGTGTGTTAACAATTATCCACATAAGCGTCACATACAAACTCTCGCACACCTTTGGACACGCGCTCACTCACCAGTCGCTACTCCTCTAGAGAACAGATTTTTGTTTGCTCAAATGTCATCGTTTGTTGCATGATAACTTCTTCACAAAGTGTAATTTATGTGCTTACATAAACGGGAGAGTCACCAAACATGAACCAACAGGAAAAACAGACCCTGACCAGAAGCAGAGGGCTGTCCACACAATTTTGGCCATGTAGTGTAGCACTGTTTACATCACGTAGCCATCTTGCTGACTGAGTAATCGGCTGACTCAATAAACCCCGCCCCCTCCCTTGCAGGGCGGGCTCCATGTTGCAGTGGGCGGGGCCTCTATTGACTAGTGGCAAAGGGCAAAGTATCAAGCAGGAAACAGGAAGCAGCGGCGGCATCTTACCAGTGTTTGTTCACACGTCACTGTAACGGCAGCGACACTAGCTGTTTATTAACCCCCACCCCACCGCCAAACCTGAATACAGCGTTAACCCCCCACCCCCCACCCCCACCTAGCAGCACATGTTATTGGCTTGTGTACTGTGAGAACGGGCAGACGGGCGGGCAGACGACACACACTATAGAAGATGAAACAAACAAAAAGATGTTAGACACATTTAAAGCCACACAGTTACAATGAGCCAGAAAAGAAAACAGCGGTTAGGAACCTTTAAACATGATGTTTGGTTTTTTTGGATGTTTAAACGTTCAACCAGCAGTCAGAAGAAACCAGAGAGAAACACACCAGGACGCTGAGAAGCTAACTGACTGTGATGAGGATTAGCTTCCTTCATCAGAGAGCTACAGCTACCAGAGAGAGAGAGAGAGAGAGAGAGAGAGAGAGAGCAGCCATGTTTCCATCCAATCACTCTGTAGTCCTGATGAAGAGGAAGAAAACTGTATAAATCTTACTCAGTGTTGCAGTGGTCTCTACACTCAGCAACCCCATAATAATGCATTAAAAACAGTTTACTGCAGTGAAGATCACCCTCTGAAACCTCTGGAGGCAGCTGTGGGACTGGAGAACAAACTGCCATAAGAAATGATTAAATATACATAATACAAATACAGAATTTTCATCTATTGATACACAAATTTAATTACCTACAGATTGACAAATATTACTTCACTGCTGAGCATCCAAACCATCTGTTAGTTTTTAGATTGATTTCAACTTATTTTTTACTCATATTTAAATTGAGTTAGAATCCCTGGAAATGGAAAAAGATACACATTAATCCATCACCCTATCTAATCAATAATAATAACTCTTCTTTTTCCACGGCTCACACTGCTGCTGCTACAAGTGACTGCTGCTCGTACACCCCAGCAACCCCCTACAGCACCAAACCCACGATATGGCAACACCATAGAAACCACCCCATAATTACCCAGCCATCACAGCAACCCCCCCATCGAAGACCTGGTACCCACCAGTAACGTCCAGGCAGCCACATCATGAAACCGCTGCAACCAGATTTGAACTCATGACTCTGACTTAATGAAAATCTACTCGTGCACATCGTCACATTTTTATTTCCAGCTTATAAATCTGTTTGCATGTGAATTTATATCATGTTGTGATTACAGCGTATTATTTCTGATATCTAATTTAATTTATTTTGAACATTAAAAAACTGGCGAAAGTCAGAGAAAACCTCCAGTGTTTCTTAGTCTCTAGTTTTTTTAATTACTGTGCACCCCATGTTTCTCTTTACTTCCCATTACTGGGATTATGTTCTAGCTGTGCTTGTTGCAAAGGGACCTTGTTACTGTGAGCTGTGTCGCTGTGCATGAATATTTTAATGTGCAGCGACGTGACGTCCTGATGTGTCTGAATTCAGTTCAGTTTCAAAACTTTAAACCTGCCAGAACAAATATAGAAACAACAGAAGACCCTGAAGACTCTGATGTCTTCTTCTCAGCAGGTTTGTTATCTGACTGCTGCTGCGTCTTGTGATCGGATGTGTGATGTCCAGTACAACAGGATTACTGCTAACTGGCTGGTGAAGCTACATGTTCTGCAGCTTCTTTGTTGACAGAATTATCTTGGCAGTTGGATGGAAGCAGAGCCGAGAGACAGAGACAGAGAGAAACCTCCAGAGGAGGAGTGAGGAAGAAGAGTGAGGAAGAAGAGTGAGGAGGAGGAGGAGGCAGAGGTTGACGTACCATCTGGAGCTTCACTCAGAGCTTTGCCAGTCATCTCTCTCTCCCCCACCAGCCAGACGTAACCAGAGCCGGTCATGTTGAGCTGGCGGGCGGCTTTATACACTGCAGCTGCTTCGTCCTCACTGCAGACACACAGGAGGAGGACAGGTAGGTAGTTGCTGTGGAGTCTCAGTACACAGTACCTCCTGGTAACCATTATATACACCCTGACAATCTCACACTAATACACCCTAGCAACCACCTAGCAACACCCTACAACCACTCAGCCAAGTAACACCCTAACAACCCCCAAAGGTAACATAGCAACCACATAACAACACCGCAAACACTTCCCAGCATGCTAGCAACCACCCAGATCACCCTTCCAACTACCTAGCAACACCCTGACAACCACCCCATAGAAACCACCCAGGCACCTTGCAACACAGACACACACCCCTCCCCCCCAACATACACACCTGGTAACTACCTGGTAAGGCCATAGTAACCACTTAAGCCGTGTTTCTACCAAACACTTTCAATATAGTACCCTTGAAACCTGTACCTGACCAGTACCTATATGTTCCTAAACCCGAGATCTGAACTCTTAAATGTAGGCGGGGTTGTTAAAGGATGGTAATAGCTGAGTCAACCATGTAAGTAGCGTGACATCATATCTAACAGTAAACAAAGGAACACAAGAACACGATGGAGGACATCGAACGTTTGGTGTTCTTTCTTCTCGGTATGTGGCTGTTTACTACAACAAGCTTTGTTTGAGAAAAGGCTGCGGGCAGCAAGGAAAAATGTCAGGTTTGTGCACTGAGTCCTTTGTCACGCAAGAAGTCAAGATTCTGTTGACCAATCAACGGACTGCAGTGCTAGCTCCAAGTCCCGGGTCAGTGTGCAAGGTACCTCAACGGAGCGGTAACGAAAAAATGGAACAGAATGGAATAGTTCTGTTGGTACCATCCACAACTTCTGCCAATGGAATTGCGAAAATAACATCTAACAAACTGAAGTGGACTGCCTGGTGGAAATGCAGCTTTAGTAACAACATAGGAACACCTTAGAAACCACTTAGCAAAACCTTTAGAAACCAGCCAAGCACCCTGGCAACCACCTACCTGTGTCTTTGGAAACACAAGAACATTTTAAAAAACCTTCCAGAACCGAGCTAATTAAATTAAATGAATAATAGTAATTTTTTTCAGTTAGTCTCTACTGACTGAACTGCAACAATTAGCGGTCTAAGAGGGTGTCGTATACTGTACAGACTGTAAAGCCCCTTGAGGCAACTTTGTGATTTGTGATAATGGGCTGTATAAATGAAAGGGAGCTACTGTCTTAGTTGCAGACTGTGTCTGATTATTAAGAGCTACTGACAACCAGGGTCAAATTCCTTGAATGTGACATAGTACATCCTACTGTATCAACTACTGACTACTAGGGATGCACCGATCTGACCTTTTCTCCCACAATACAGATACCCAAACTCAGGGTATCACTGACATTGAGTACCAAGCTGATCCCCACATTTTACATCTGTAAACCTCTCTGTGAGGAACTGATTAAAGTCACACCAAAGCACACCTCATACACCCTAGCAACAGCCTTACAGCATTGCAGCCACCCCATATATCCTGCAACCATCTCACAACTATATAACAACACCCTAGCAGACACCTCATAACATGGTAGCTACCACCCAGATCACCCTTGCAATTTCCTAGGAACCACCAACCCAGCATCCACCTGCCAACACAATAGCGATTAGCCCAAACACCCTACCAAGCACCTGGTAACAACCTAGCAACACCCTGACAACCACCCATAGAAACCAGCCAAAATACACTTATACAAACCTGGCAGAGAGGATGATGACTCGGGCCTCCAGGTCTTTGGCCTCCAGCAGCAGAGACGTCAGGTTGGTGTCCTGGCTGAACAGCAGCACCTTCTCCGCCTGGAGGACCAGCGCGCAGGGCGACAGGTGACAGCGCAGGGCAACAGGTCACATCGTAGGACATTGAGAAACACGGCAGAACAAAACACCACAGAACACATCATAGGACACGCATTATTAGCTTTGAACCGCCAGCATACCCTCCCCCTCCCCCTCCCACCCCGACACCCTGCCCCCATGACCCCAGCCTCGACCATGCTCCCTCTCACCCACGCCACCACGGGAGGAGGGGGGCTGGCCCAAAAAATGGAGACAAAAAGTGTTCAAGTTCTGCTGAACTGAAAGAAAACTCAAAGTCGAAGCTTGAATACAAAGAAGGAGGGGCAAAAAGTTGTGCGTGGTGTGGTGGCACATGCAAACTGAGGCGCTTTCAAGACTCCAACCAACCAACCAATCAGGGACGTGCATGTTAGAGAGCGCTGATGCAACCACAAATTAAAAAAAGATTTGAGTGGAGAGAAGGAAG
>SEMN01001480.1:24796-36301 GCA_005408345.1 Macquaria australasica
GGGGAGGAAGAGGAAGGGCGTCTCTCCTGCGAGTGTGAACCCATTCCCAGTGTGCAGGGATCATGAAAAACTAAAAGAAAGAAAAGGATGGTGGAGAAAAGACGTGCCACCAGGATAAGAGTCTATCTCTGGAGCTGGGCTGGACTCTGGGCGGGCGGGGCTGACTAGTGTTTGGCTACTACTGGGCGAGCTCAGAGATTGGTTGGGCGGCGTGCATCATTTGACCATGCAAGTTTATACCTTGGGTGTTCTCCTGAAGTCAAAGTTCTGTTGGTCGAGGTTTTCATAGTTCCTGTTTTTAGTCTGATGGGTAATGTGCACAGAGAAAATATGCAGACACAGAAGAAGATTATAGACAGTCAGAGGAAATAAGGGGCAGCAAAGCATCCAACAAACGACTGTTTCTGCTTCAAGTCTGGAGGCTGACGGGACGCTGGAGCACGTAAACACATCACAGACTGTCCACCTGCCTGTCCACCTGTCCGTCCACCTGCCTGTCCGCCCACCTGCCTGTCCACCTGTCTGCCCCCTGTCTGTCCACCTGCCTGTCCACCTGTCTGCCCACCTGTCTATCCACCTGACTGTCCACCTGCCTGTCCACCTGTCTGCCCACCTGTCTGTCCACCTGACTGCCCACCTGACTGCCCACCTGTCTGTCCACCTGACTGTCCACCTGCCTGTCCACCTGTCTGTCCACCTGTCTGCCCACCAAAATAACATCTTAGGGAAAAAACACCTGCTGGTTAAAAACAGTTTTAAAACCATCATTGCCATCTTACAGTTTAACACTTCAGTTATATTGAGTTTGGGAGATAAATATACACCTGAAACCTGCTGAGAATCTGTTTTATTTTTAGAGCAGACGGAGAACAAAGAACCAAACAATCTGTTTGAAAAAGGAATCAGAAACCTGTCGAACTCTGATCCTCACAAACAATTCACAGCTGATTAATCAACAGCAGAACTGAAAAACACAATCTATTTTAGCTCTACAACACGTAAATCAGACTCCGTGTATAACACACACTACAGTGAGCAGTAAATTCAGATTTCAGACACTAATCATCATTATTTTGCATCATCACTGCCAGCTGAGTCACACAACAGTCATTTTCTCAACTATAATGTGGAGAATTGTTGGGGGCACTATAGAGAGTCTTTTCCTTATCATAGCTACTAAAGCTAACAGGCTGAGGCTAAAGCTAACAGGTCAGGTCATGTTATCGTGCTAACAGGTTAAGGCTAAAGCTAGCACCTCACCAGTTGATGATCCATGTAGAAGACATGGAAATAAAGGAACCTAACTGTTCTTGTGTTGCAGAGTTAGTAACCAGTCTGGTGTCGTGAACCTGCCTCAGTTTTAGTAAAGTTGGATTTTATCGGAGCAGACTTTCCTCTGATGTTAAGCCGGTGTGGCGTCCTCCACTCGACCCGCTCCAAATGTTAATCTCATTAAATTTACATCCTCCAGGAGTCACACACACACTTTTTACTTCCTGTCTGTCTGTTTCAGGCTGAACCTGCTAATGTGTGAAGGTTGTAAACTCTGTATATCTGGATGTTAATATGTGACAGAATAACTTTCCATCTTTTGTCTTCCTGTTTGCGTGTCGGACTGTAAACATGAGATGAAGCCGTGTTGTTGCTGCTGTCATGTAGTTTAGTTTGTAGTTTTATTCCTGACTGAGTCCAACATGGAGGAAGCTATCTTAGCTTATTAGCTGTGTTGCTAACATCCAGTTGTACTGCAGCTTCTCTGTCAGAGTGTAAACTGCACACACACAGTTAGCAGAAAGGAGGACACCATGCTGACAATAAACTGTGGAGACTTGTTGTCCTGTTAGCGACCGAGCTAAGCTAACGTGCTAACGGAGAGATTCGTGGTCTTTGCAGGGACACAGTGAAGCTGTTGATGTGTGGTTCTATCTGCGGCCTCCTTACAGCGTGTTCCAGTGTAACTGTACAGCAGCCTGCTGTGATATTCATCATTATTTCATTATGAATCAGAAAGATGTTTAATTCAGAATCAACACACACACTGCAGTCCTGTTCACCTACTTTAACTAATCTGCTGTAATATTCATGTCTCTCCTCCAACATTCATGACTCGCACTGTGGCTCCGTGAGACAGGAAGTCAAATTTTAACGTTCCTAAACTTTAACTCAGCTGGACTCACGCAGTTTGTATTTTCACTTCACTGAGTTGATTAGAGAAGTCGCTGTGGAATCAGGCTTTGGACTGTTCTCCTGTACAGAGTCTAAACATCTTTAGAACTAATTAGTGTACATGGATTAATAACTTGTGCTCTCTAATCAATCATTTGTGCTAACAAATGAACAGAATATTAGTTAAAGGATATTGTTTACATTTTAATGGAATATGTTTGAGACATTTAAAGATATAACAATGTTGTGCAACACGCAAACTTGATAACACTGTACAGCCACGTATCTCGTCCAAAAACAATAAAAACCGCAGTGAATCCAGACGGGACATTCAGATTAGATTAATCTGACAGCTGTTCATTCTTTTTATTCTCCTGTTTTATCTGTTTTATTCTATTCTTATTTTTATCTTGTATTTTATTTTAATCTTTTAAATTCTATTTAAATGTGTCTTGTGTCTCTTGCCTTTATGTCTTTTCTGTCTCGTGTAAAGCACTTTGTCATTTATTCCCAGAAGCTCTAATAACATTAAAAACTAACTAACTTACTTTAATACTTAATACTCTTTGCAACAACACTAACTGTCCAGTTAGTCCAGCAGCAGGAACTGAAGTTAAGGCTGCTGTTTCTCCGGTCAGTTAGAAAGCAGCAAATAAACTGCAGCTTAGTTTATATTTTAGATGAAATCGTGTGGATGTAATTCAGGTTGTTGAACAACGTTGTGTTTTATATTTGACTTCCCTTAAATCATATGTGAAAGATTGTTTCAGTTCACAAAACAGTGTTTTTATGTTTCTGTTTGTGTTAAACAAACAGGATGTAACATGTTAATCAGTAGGTGGAGTTTTGTAGTTTCCCTGTTTCCAGTCTTTATGCTAAGCTAAGCTAACCACTGCCCAATAGTATATAAAGTAAAAAATATAAAATATATATGTCATTAAAAGTAGCTCCACCTTTACCAGCTGCAACATTAAAGTGATGAACACATTAATGCATCAATATTATATATATATATATATATATATATATAGATGCTGATACTTTTGAATGCAGGACTCTTGTAACAGAGTATTTTTAAGTGAAAGTATTTCTTCCACACCATAAATACAGTCATACAAACATTCTCTGGTGATTGACTTATTGATTAAGTTCTGATTGACATGTCATTGATCACTGCTGGGTGTACTGTGTTGTCTCGTTTATCTTCACTCAGCAGAGACAGAGGGAATAAAACAGATCTGACTGGACTCTCTGCTGTCTGTCTGTCTGTCTGTCTGACTGTCTGCTGACATGTGGACAGACAGTCAGACAGACAGACAGTGAGGCAGGTCGACAGCTGTGACAGAAGCAGCTGAGATGTGTTTGCACGACTCCGAGCTCCTTCGGTGTCGAGGTGATGAGAAACCAGACGACAGACGGAGGTGAAGAACTGAAAGATGATGTGGACAGAGAGACAGACAGAGAGACAGACAGACAGACAGACAGATAGAGAGAGAGACAGAGCCGAAGAAAAAGAGGAAAGAAAAGCCGCTTTTGTAACTCGAAGAAAGAAAAAACATAAAAGAACGCAATAAAAAAGAGAAGAAGAAAATAAAGTCCACCAAGACTGCAGACAAATTAAACTACTAACAGAAAATGTTTAGAAATGTAATAATCTGCTAAATACAAGGACAGAAAATCAAGAGACAAGTTCTTCATTAAGGAAGAGGAAACTGTGAACATGTTCATCTCCACATTAATGTCTCAGTTTGAGTCTCCTCCTGATTTGGACCACGTTTACATTAAACATGAGACACCTGGTTATTCAGGACGTCCAGGTGAGTCACAGTCACATGTTTATTATTAATCATATATATATTATATTAATGAGTGGGGTTTGTCACTGCAGCGTTTTGATTTCTGGACATGTCGGTCTCTCTGTCACTCTGAATTGAGCTTCCTGAACACGAGTTACTTTTACAGTTACAGCTTTTATCTAACAAAACATCTCGGTGGAGATTTTTAAGAAAAGAAGAAGAAAAGAAAGAGATGAAAGAGAAGCTGCTTTGAAGCCTCTGTCAGGAGGAATATAAAAGCCAGGAGGGAGGGTGGAGGAGGAGGAAGGAGGATGATGGAGGAGGGAGGAGGAGGATGGATGGGGGTGGAGGAGGAGGGAGGATGTATAGAGAGCAGTTTCGGTTCTACAAACATTTGTTGAGCTGCAGATAATCTGACAAACCTCAGAGCTGAAGAACAACAAAGGAGGAGCAGGAAGAAGAGGAAGAAGAGGAAGAAGAGGAGGAGGAGGAAGAGGAGGAGGAGGAGGAGGAGGTCTTCCTCTGTGTTTTGAGGACATATGTTCAGATTCTTTGAGTAAATATTAAGAGATTCTTGTACACAGTATAACTACAGGCTGCTTACCTTTAAAATCACACCCCATCAGATTCAGGTCAGCTAGCAGAACATTAATGTAGGTATATGCTATGGCTAACTAGGCTAACCAGCTAAAGGTTGTGGCTAATCTGAGAGATGCTAACATGCTAACAGCAACATATCGGCCTGTTTGGGAACCAGTAAGACGACAGGAACATTAAATCCACCAGGAGAGCGAGACCTGCTGTGACGTCGGCTGCAGGTCGCTGCTGTTCTCTTTACAGACACCTTTACATTAGTTCACCTGTAGTCAGAGTCCATCAGCAGCACCATGGATGTACAGACAACTATCACTGATCACTGTGATACTGAAGAACAGGTAGAAACAGCTTCTGCAGCCTCTTTGTTCTCTGGGTTCTAAGTGGAGGAGATTTTGATATTTATTTCTTATTTCTTCCTGTTTCAACATTGAAAGTACTAAAAATAAATGTTTCCTCGCTCTTTTACATGTGGTGAATAAAGTTAATCAAGACGCACTGTAAAAAATGGAAATCTTGGCCTCATTTTGTAAACACAGCTCTGTATTAGAGATTAAACAGGTTATAGAAGTGAAACTGCAGTCTGATGGATGAACTAATGACACACACACACACACACTGCAGCTCATCTCATGCACTGACAAACACACACCTGGATTAGAACGAAGCATCACACACATGGTTACATAAACACACAATGTGCAGCACACTGACTGTGTGTGTGTGAGTGTGAGTGTGTGTGTGTGTGTGTGAGAGAGTGTGTGTGTGTGTGTGAGAGAGAGAGTGTGAGTGTGTGTGTGAGTGTGTGTGTGTGTACAGTGTGTAGCTGACCTTGGTCTCTCTCTCCTCCAGCAGCGTCTCCAGTCTCTTCTGAGCAGCTCGTCCTTCGTGGTCGTCGCTGACGATCAGGATGATGTGGTTCCACCTGAACTCTCTCATCAGGTCGAACCAGACGTGAGCCTGGTGGGAGTACGGAGGCACCGTCCTCAGGAACGACAGGTGGATGCTCTGAACAAGAAGAAGAGGAGAGTGTTTATGTACAGATAGACCACGCCCCTGCTCACGACATCAACGTCACCCTTCTAGTCTTACCTACCCCACCTGCTCCACACCCACACCTCATCACAGGGGGTCTGTGGAACTGCAGATAGCTCCCTGAAAGACTGAGTTTATCTCTGGCTCTACCCCCTCGCTCTCACTGAGACCTGGATCACACCTGAGAACACCTCCACCCCTGCAGCCCTCTCCTCAGCCTACTCCTTCACCGAGACCCACCGGTCCCTGATCCTGCAGGTCTACCACAGGATACCGTAGCTTATTTTAAACTATAGAATAGTAAAGCTGGTGGAGGTGAATCTGACCACTCTGAATCAGCAGTACAACCTCAGGGCGGAGAGGTTCGATGACAGGCTGCAGGTACTGCAGGAAATCAGCCTGTGGGATTCCTGTGGCTGCAGAGGCCCAACCAGCTGTCGTCAGGCACAGACACGAACTACTAATTACACCGCCTGATGATTCACAGTATGTTTGTCTGTCCAGCCAACTAATGTCTTATATCTTACTGTTGTTCAGTCATTATCTCCTCAACAGAACAGGGGAAACTAAAGTCTGAGAATGCGGGCATCGATCCCGCTACTTCTCGCATGCTAAGTGAGCGCACTAACATCTGAGCTAATTCCCCTGTGAACATTCGTACATCGCATTGCAACAAAGGTTTGTATCTCTCATCTCTCCCAATGAAGTACTAACCCACTGTCTCCCTCCGCCCAACCATCTGCTCTCTTGACCCTATCCCCTCTCACCTTCTTCAGTCTATTGATCCTGACCTCCTTCCTTTCTTCATCATCACCTCTTTGACAACTAGTTGTTTTCCTAACACTCTGAAAGCAGCGAGAGTTGAACCCTCCTTTAAAGAAACCAACACTCAACCCTTCTGATATTAAGATCTACAGACCTGTCTCCAGTGGTGTAAGGTAGTTATGATAGGCCCCAGTGCACGCTAGTTACTAGTTATGAAGTGTGCGCACACACACACAGACTCAGTCTTGACAGATTTTGTGCCTAAACTAGCTAAAACACTTGAGCATGCTGTCTTCACTCAGCTCTCTGCATATCTCTACCAGAACAACCTTCTTGACCCCCACCAGTCTGGTTTAAAGTCAGGCCCCCCAACTGAGACGGCCCTCCTTGCCATCACAGAGGAACTCTTGACATGGTGAACCGCCAGATCCTCCGCTCCATCCTCCAAGAGCTGGGAGTCTCAGGTTCTGCTGTCCCTGTTCACATGCTGCCTGAAGGACTGAACTTACAGGATAACGTGGAGCGAGTCTGTGTCTGAACCCTGCAGCCTCCCTACTGATGTTCTGCAGGTCAGAGGGCATCAACTCTGACAGGTTTTTAAACCTGACATAACATACCTTTAACTCATACCCTCACTCGACCAAAGAGCGGGTTCCTGCAAGCAGCATGACCTGGCCTTACATCTACACGTACCTGCTCAGGTGAACCTACAGTGGCTTGATAGGTAGAATCATCTTAATGCTCAGGAGTCCAGCCGTCTCCCTGCTTATCTAGCTCCACTAACACTCGTTTAGGAAAATGCCAAACTAGAGAACATATTGTTTATTTAGAAAAGGTTATAAATGTGAAAAACGTGTGAATTATCATTTGTTTGAAAGTAAAAGTTGGCTCTGTGCACATCTAAACCCTCTGCAATAAGCTGCAGAGTAACTGTTCACTGGGAGTGCTGGATATTCTGGGACTGATGACACTCTGAATTATTTCATCAATATTGTAAACCTGAGAGTGGTTTCACTTCAGTCCCACATGTGAGAGAGTCTCTGACCTGGGACAAACTGCACTTATACAGGAGCCTGAAGATAAAACACAGTGTCAACATTTATGACTCTCTGACTGCAGGAGCACCTACCAGGGTCCTAATACTCACCTGTATCAACACTCTTCCTAACAGGGTCTTTACATCTGTTAAACCATAAACACTGTTTCAGAAACACAACCAAGAATCCAGAAAACAAGCAAAGCACCATAAAATATTCGTTTTAGTGAGAGAAGATGATGCACACTATCTGGCTGTTCCATAAAATGCATCCAGATGTAAATCTTTAAAAACACAAATATATAGTTTCCTGTTTTAAACAGCTGCTCACTGTAGCTTTTATCAAACAAACAGGAGGAAATAGAGCATTTGTTGGGGACTATTTTCACTACTACACTATATATTCTTTATATGTTCCTAGTTTTAATCCAGCTTTCATGCAGTAAAGTGACAGCAGATATTCCAGTATAGAGAAACCATACACAGTGGGGGGGTGGGGGTGTTAGGAGGTCAGTGGGGGGTGTCACAGGTTAATCCCTAATGAACCAAGAGTTGCAATAATGATATCTTAACCACCTGTGTCCCCTGATAAACAGAGGGCACAGGTGGAACACACCTTTACAGGACTTAATTACTGTTAATAAAATCACAGAACCTGCACTCCAGCAATCAGTTTGCTGTTATCAAACAGATGTTCCTGTCTTACTGTCTTTAACTAACCTGCATTCTTCTGTTTTTACCTGTTATTATTGTTACTCGTTCTAAATGTTTCTTCTGTTTCCTGAGTCGGTTTCTACTGAAGCCAAATCTCCCGTGGACAAGAAAGAAGGAGGTTTTGTGACACGCAGAAATTATTGTCGGTGCTACAGTCGAATTGGGGTTTACAGGTAAGTACACCTGGGTGTCATCTGTATAACAGTGGAGGGAGATGTTACTGTATTCTGATTATGAGCCTCAGTGGAAGAATATAAAGAGACAATATGAAAGGGCCCAGGAAGAAGCCCTGAGGAACACCACGATAAGGAAACACTGCAGATGATGAAGAAGACGTGTGGAAACAGATTTTCATTTGGGTTTTAAACATCAACATCCTCCTGTGAGACGCTGCTGAGGGTGTTACAACAGTGATTCAGGTTACCTTGTCAGAGTAGATGGACATGCGTGTCGTCAGGCCGACCACAGGGATTCGGTAGAATCCGGCAGTGTAGGAGACAGGTGTCGGAGTCAGGTGGTCGTTGGACTGTGGAGGGTGACTGACCAGGATCGCATACACCTGCAGAAGAAGAAGAAGAAGAAGAAGAAGAAGAAGAAGTTAAACTGGAGGTTTGTTTCCAACCTGTCTGATTGTCTGAAACTACATATTTCAACTAAACTGTCTCTTATATGTTTAACAGAAAATGAGCTCCACCTCAACCAACTCCAACAGTAAAATCCTGCTTTTACATGAATGATGAGGAATAATTATGGAATGCCGTTTAAGTCAATATTAAATAACTAAATATGCCTATGAAATAAATAAATATGGCTATGAAATAAATACTGAAATAAATAAATGAGGCTATATAGTTCAATACATAAATAAATAGGTTTTTATTTCAAAATGACAAGGACTACTTTTATTTTCTAATGCCAAATTTATTTATTTCAGGGGACTTTTATTTTCTAATGCCACATTTATTTATTTCAGGGGACTTTTATTTAATTTTCTTATATTCAAATTAATGGGGCGTGGTTATCTACCAAAAACAAATTATTTATTTATTTATTGAACTATATTGACTAATTTATATATTTATATTTACATTTATTTATATATTTATTGCCTCATTTATTTATTTCAGTATTTATTTCATAGGCATATTTATTTGTTTATTTATTTAATATTGACTTAAATGGCATTCCATAAATAATCATCTAATGAGATCAGATATAATAGTAGAACAGGCACAGGGGACATTTACTGCACTCACATAGTATTTGTACAGTGTAGTATTAGTACTTTTTTTGCAGTAAAGGACCTGAATACTTCCTGCACCACCAGCTGTTTGATTGATGGTGGAAACTGAAATAATTTCTACATCACATCACACATGTAGAGAAGTAGCCTGCAGCAAACACACAGTAATACAGCCTTTACATGAGTGTGTGTGTGTGTGTGTGTGTGTGTGTTGTCTCTATAATCCATCCATCTCTCCTCTGGGATGACGGACGGATTACATCTCTGGTTCTCTGCAGAGAGAGAGATAGGACAGTAATCTGACTTCTCTCTCTCTCCATGTCTCTGCCCCCCCCCCCCGTCCGACATGTCGACGCCATGTTGGCCTCATTTTTTCTACAAAGGAAATCCTGGAGGATGTTGGATGTGAAAACGTTGTCGTCTTTTCTCTGCTCCTCTTTCTGTTTCTGTGTCCGTTCGTTCGTTTTAATATGAATATTAATATTACTTTTGTCTCCAGTTCATCATTACATTCCTCACTGATTCATAAAACATGGAAACTGCAGCTGCATTTACATGAATCACATCAAATTTCACATTGTTTTGTATGTAAACTGATGATTTAGCTCAGTCACTCATTCCAACAGGTTTTACTTTGTTTTTTATTGCTGTGAAGCTAACATCAATGAAACTCAACACTTCATGCAAATGTTTCAAAAATAAATGCCTCTCTTTTCTGGTAGGCTTTTAATGTGAAAGGTCTAACAGTTCCAGGTGAGACATTATAGAACAGGTACTCTCAAAGACTTGAGACTTTGTCTCCATGTAGTCAGTCAATATGAGTTTCATGTCTGAGAGTTCAGACCTGACTGAGTGAGGAGGAGGAGGAGGAGGAGGAGGAGGAGGAGGAGGAGGAGGAGGGAGGTTTTAACTTAGTTGCAATTGAAATTAAGATCTCATGTACATGGGGACCTGAGTGACGACTGGTTTTAAGTCTATTCTGATTGTTGTCTTCATGTCTTGTGTGATGAGACAGGAAGTCAGAATAAGACAGAATCTGATCTGAGAGCAGCTTCTCCTCACTTTATCCTTTAAGTGGACGCAGCAGATTCTTTCTGTTAGTGCAGGAAACTTCTGGAAGTGCAAACTAAACCAGACAAATGAAGCCGAAGATAGACGAGATGTCTCAGCCTAAACGGGCTGAACTAAAGAAGACAGACGAGCTGAAGGGTTTGGTGCAGCAGCTCCGTCAGACATCAGTCCATTTAGTTTGTCTTTAATCACAGATTCAGCTGAAGGTCACACACAGGCTGCTGCTGCTGAAACTTTAATGTTTGACATAAAAAGCTGAAACCTCTGGAGGAGACATTTTATCATCTGCAGCTTCATCACATCAGTCTGTGACAACTGATCCTAAAACTAATAAAAACATTCATTGATAATGAAAACAATCATTAGTTTCTGCTCAACAACATCTGTAGTGAATATTAAACTGCACTACATTAATAATCAGCTCTATTCAAATGTGGAGCCATACTTTATTAAACACACACCATTATAACAAAGATGAACTGGAGTTTATTGATACAAGGTTTCCAACAGGAAATGGCTCAGCTGCACAGATGTTTCACATTAAAAGCCCTCTAGTGGCTCAAAGGGCATAACTTATTGGTGGTAGGCTTTTAATGTGAAACATCTGCAGGAAGTGTTGAGTTTCAGAACTGATTAGAGCTGCAACATTTCCAAACTGTCGTGGTTCTGCTGAAAAAGAAAATGTGCAACGCGTCCACATCTGAAACTGAAGAGAGACAGAGAGGCTGATAACTGAAGGGAGACTGGGACTGAAAGGGTTAACTATTTATTGATTGTCAGATGTGTTAATGATTCATTTTCAGCTCCAGCAAAAAGAGAAATAAAGTTGTTTAAACAACTCTGCAAATCTACAGCAGCTCCTAAAACCTGCTTCATCCTTTGGTCAAACTTTACTTTATTATGATTATTATGATTCAATTCAATTAGAGAGCAAGACAGACAGACAGACAGAGAGAGAGACAGACAGAGAGACAGAGAGAGAGACAGACAGACAGAGAGAGAGCAAGACAGACAGACAGACAGAGAGAGAGACAGACAGAGAGAGACAGAGAGACAGACAGACAGAGAGAGAGACAGACAGACAG
>SEMN01001480.1:36321-51650 GCA_005408345.1 Macquaria australasica
AACTCAACACTTCATGCAAATGTTTCAAAAATAAATGCCTCTCTTTTCTGGTAGGCTTTTAATGTGAAAGGTCTAACAGTTCCAGGTGAGACATTATAGAACAGGTACTCTCAAAGACTTGAGACTTTGTCTCCATGTAGTCAGTCAATATGAGTTTCATGTCTGAGAGTTCAGACCTGACTGAGTGAGGAGGAGGAGGAGGAGGAGGAGGAGGAGGAGGAGGAGGAGGAGGAGGAGGAGGAGGAGGGAGGTTTTAACTTAGTTGCAATTGAAATTAAGATCTCATGTACATGGGGACCTGAGTGACGACTGGTTTTAAGTCTATTCTGATTGTTGTCTTCATGTCTTGTGTGATGAGACAGGAAGTCAGAATAAGACAGAATCTGATCTGAGAGCAGCTTCTCCTCACTTTATCCTTTAAGTGGACGCAGCAGATTCTTTCTGTTAGTGCAGGAAACTTCTGGAAGTGCAAACTAAACCAGACAAATGAAGCCGAAGATAGACGAGATGTCTCAGCCTAAACGGGCTGAACTAAAGAAGACAGACGAGCTGAAGGGTTTGGTGCAGCAGCTCCGTCAGACATCAGTCCATTTAGTTTGTCTTTAATCACAGATTCAGCTGAAGGTCACACACAGGCTGCTGCTGCTGAAACTTTAATGTTTGACATAAAAAGCTGAAACCTCTGGAGGAGACATTTTATCATCTGCAGCTTCATCACATCAGTCTGTGACAACTGATCCTAAAACTAATAAAAACATTCATTGATAATGAAAACAATCATTAGTTTCTGCTCAACAACATCTGTAATGGGTAAATAAAGCCAACCAAATACCAATCTCGATCGAAAAGATCGTTTCGTCGAATTTCCAGAGAGAGAGACAAAGACAGACAGAGAGACAGACAGACAGACAGACAGCAGAGGTTTAAGCTTCACCTTCACAGAGGACATTTAACGACAAAGCAGGTAGAACTACAATACCCACAGTCCTCCTGTTCTGGCCCCTGAATGACTTCATCTTTACAGTTTCTCTTTCACCGGTCAGGAAAGAAAAAGACAAACGCTGAACTATCGGACTCTTTCTTCCTGTGAACGTGTGGAGACGCTGACCTGCTCGACCTGCGAGCATCGAGTCAGAAGCTGTGAGATAAAAACTGCTTTGACCTGCGGTTTCTCTTTGGTCACATTAGGGCTCGTCGACCTGTGTGATCATGTGAGGAAGATCAATACCACTCTCCTGTCTCTAAATACTCCCCGTTTCCAGTCTTTATGCTAAGCTAAGCTAGCTGTTTCCCTCTGTTTCCAGTCTTTATGCTAAGCTAAGCTAGCTGTTTCCCCACCGTCAGGTGACGGATTAGCAGAGCGCCATCACCTGGTTGGAGATGAGGTCCTCACAGACGGACAGGGCCATCTGGATGGCGTTGGGCTTGTGTGTGACAGAGATGGCGTTCATCTTGAACTTGTCCTTCCCGTACAGAGTGTTGGCCTGGCTCACCGCCTCCTTAAACACCTGCTCGTAGCGCTTCTGACTCAGCACGGCGCCGATGTTCACCAGCCGAGGCTCGCAGCCACAACGAGCCACCGAACAGCACTGCAGCACGGCGAGGAGGAGCACGCCACGGAGCTCCACTGAGGAGGAGCAGGAGGAGGGTTAGAGAACAAGGAGGAGGAGGAGGAGGAGAAGAGGAAGGTTAGAGAACATGGAGGAGGAGGAGGAGGCTCAGAAAGCAGCTCTTATTGTGAAAAGCCTTGAATGAGTCTAATGAACACAAGTTGAACCAACATTGACAGGAAATGAATTCTGGGAGCTTCAGTAAGCTTCAGCTGTGTCTCAGATCTCGTCCTCCCGTCACCGTGTACACCGTGTACTGACTTGTGTAGTGAGTTACTTTTGACAGAGTAGTGTCTCAGACTGAATACTGCTGTTGTTGCTTAATGACGATCGGAACCTTTGACCTCGTCGTCTTCTTTTAATGGCGGATTGCAGGCGGTGGAACATTATCTCCAACATTTACCGCGATTGTCGCACACCGAAATATCTGCCAGCTCGTTTGCTCACTTGACGTCAATTCAGTTTTATTAAAAATGAATAAAAAACGAACGTGCTTTTACTTTTAGCCGCAACAATCGCAACCGCAGCCGCCATTTTCATACGTTGGTGCTCCTCCCCTTCCGCTACGTGGCCAAGATGGCGCCCGCTGAGGTGAGAAGTGAGCAGCGCTCCTCGCTCACCTGTCTGACCGTCAGGAGTTAAACACCACCCGGGTCCTCACGGTGCTCTGAGCGTGGCCGTAGCGTCAGTGTGAAGATGAAGTGAGCCAGAATCTCGCTGACAGGTTTAATCAGACGGTTCCGCAGTTTGAGGGAGTTGATCCCCAAAACAAACACCAACATTAAATCTAATCTACAGGAACATGTTTAGTACATCTGAACAATAACTGACGGCAAAGAAATCACCAGGAAGTTACTGCTCTCTGCTAGCAGTTTCCAGTCTTTATGCTAAGCTAAGCTAAGCTAACCATCCGCTGGCTGTAGCTTCACATTTAGCGTACAGAGAGGAAGAGAAGAAGACGAGTTCACTACATAATGTGTTCCCTTAAAGGTCAGGTCACACCACAAACTGTCACAGCGAGATTAATCCGCCCGTCTTCGTTATGTAGTTCTACAGTCTTGGTGACGTAGTGACGACTCACAAGCTAACCGCTAACTCGCTAGCCAGCCGGGTCACAACATCTCTCAGCTTCTTTATGTTTCTCAGCTCTCTGCTGTGGAGCAACAACTGGATGTTAGCAACACTAATAAGCTACGATAGCTTCCTCCATGTTGGACTCTCCGTCCACTCAGACGTAGTAACCCCCGCCCCCTCCGCGAGTGAACCTCGACTCGCAGCGATTCAATAAGGTCGAAGTGAAAATTTCACAATTTCAAACATTAACACACCTGTCCGGCGTCCAATAGAGACAACAGAGACAGAGTGACACGTCACGCTCTGGAGACCACGCGCACCGGAGGGGAAAACAGTCGGCGCCACGATCTGCAACCAAGAGCTGAAGCGCTGACAAACTGCCTGCAGCGGCTAAAAGCATCAGATTTCAGCAGCCTGTGTCCACCAGAGAGGACAGACTCAGTACTGTGGGTCTGTCTCAGTGTCCCTTCTCAAGCTAAGCTGCAGAGCTTCCACTACACAGGTTTCATACTGTCCGAATGCTTTAGCTGAACTTACAGCAGTACAGTTTGC
This sequence comes from Macquaria australasica, assembly GCA_005408345.1. NCBI lineage: Eukaryota > Metazoa > Chordata > Actinopteri > Centrarchiformes > Percichthyidae > Macquaria > Macquaria australasica. The sequence goes on from SEMN01001480.1 coordinate 39,558, forward strand.
CTAAAACTGGATCTGGATATCTGACTGAGCAGTGACACGTCGACAGTCAGGATCCCACAGAGTTCCCGTTCTTCCTGCTGATGCCTCACGTCTGGATCCACTTTTGTCTTCTTAAAGGTTCAGTTTTTGGGTTCAGCAGCTTATAAAAACTTCTGGGTTCCGGGTTCTTCACCCTGTTGGTGGTGCGTCCCACCACACAGCAGCTGTTGAATCAGGCGTTGCAGCGATTCGCCGCAGGGTTGTGTGGCGGTGTGGGAGTGTCTGATGCTAACGCCAGCTTGAAGACGATACAAGTCAAGCCACCGCACGGAGGTTAAGGTCTCTGTGCTCCCTCGTGGCTGAACAGCTGATGATCAGTCTCTCAGTAAACAGCTAATGCTACAATGCTAACAGAGTTCTTCTTCACCTGGGCGTGTGCCGGTCTGACCTCTGGCGTGATTGGCTGCCGCAGCGTGACGTCGGGTTGCGTTTCTCCAAAAGTTAAATCTGTTTTAACTTTCTTGTTTTAACCCGCAGCCTGAACGCAGAACCCCGGTTCAAATGAACGGGAAAATCTGCGTTTTCGCCGCAGCGCCTGATTCAATGTGAATTCCGCCTTAGCCGTGTTTCTGTTGTTCGCAGACCGAAATGACAAGGAGGCACCTTCACTTAATACGAAGTCAGCGCAGAGCGATGAACTGACTTCCCCTCCGGTGTGGGCGGGACTTAAACGCGCTCTGTCGCTACTGTGGTGGTGGGCGTGGCTTCACTGATTGGGTCTTTAACAAACTTTATTCCCTTATTCATGATGATAAACTCAGTACTCTGATTTTCTTTTCAGTATTTTTAGGAAGTCCAGATCTTCATGTCAGTTTTCAGAGATCTGACAACACTTGTGTTGTCATGTTTCCCGCCTTCTCCTGCAGGGGTTCATTAAGATTTAATCTGAATTCAGAGGCAAGCCTGTAACCTGCAGCAGAGTAACTGCTCACCAGGATGATTCGACAGAAAATGGCCAAATTCTGAAGGTCTGATGAAGAAAAGCAGAAAGTGATGCAGAACATGGTCTTTGGTTTTTTGTATTTTTGCATTTATTTCTATTTTTTTAAATAGCTACAAAATCGAGCTCATGATGTTTAAGAAAGGCTGAAGACGGGGGACTGAATCTTTAATCAATTTCCTGAATTAATTAAATTCATGATTCAGAGAAAAACGGATCAAATCCAGATCACTGTAATAAAGTGGGACTTACTGTTTACAGCTGGTTCTGGTTCAGGTTCTCCTGCAGGTTTTAATTCTCGGGTCAGAATTCCGTTACAAAGCTGCGTCGTTCAGTCGGTCTCCTGTTGATTTCACCGTCTGGGATTTATTTAAATCCCGGTGCCAGCCCGGTACCGTCAGCCTGCTGTCCTCCGGTTCGGTCCGGCGACTCGGGTCTTGCAGGTTAAAGGTGGATGTCTTGTTTTTTTAAATTAACGAATGAAAATGCCCGGTGTCGTTGTGTTTGTGTTACCGGAGGGTGACACGTTGTTTTTCGTCACAGTTTGGACCCGCTGACAGTGTTGATGTGGTCTCGCGCCTCGTCCTGTTGATTCACCGCCTTCATCACGGCGCTTCATTAACCAGCAGAAATCACCGTTTCACCGCTTTTCTCTTCTCTTTTCTCTCAACTCGTCTGTTCATGTGTGAAATACTGATGCGGTGCTCGGTTGATGCTCGCGGACTTCCAGGTGACCTGAAGCTGGCGAGCCGCGGTCCGTCCTTGGATCCTCGCGCTCGCTCCCGCGCTCACAGACGGAGGAGAGGAGGCGCGCGCCGCTTCTCTCCGCTCGTCCCCGCGCGCTTCACGCGGTTGAACTCACCTGTTTCCGCTGAGCCTCACACTGCAACTGTACACCTTCCTCGATAGAATTTAATTTTCCTTTGTTTGTTCCTCATATACTTTGTTATATTTTATTTTCTATTTTATTGTTTTGTTTTATTCTGATTTAAAATATTTGAATATGTTTCAACATGTTCTGTGTGGAGCTGCAGCTGTAATTCATTTTCTAATCCTGTATAAAGACAATAAAGCTGAACCTTTAACATTGAACCTATTGATTTAGAAAATAACTTTAATAATAACACTTACTCAAAATTAAATAATTCTGAAATACTTCAAAAATACAAATCAAATTACTCATATAAATCAATTTTGGTTGACAAAATCTCAGCTCAAGTCCATTTAGTAGCTGTTCTGGAGTTTTCAACCATTTCACATGATTTTCTTCAGCAGTTGTCATGGACTTCTTGTTTATGTTGAGGTTCAAAGGTCATTCTTGACCTTGAATGCAGCAAAACACCTCACGGCCCACTGAGTGTATTTATTTATTCATTAAACATAAATACATTTATTGTGATAACCAAATTAAATTAAATTAAATTAATTTATGTTTTTGTTGTTACATGTTAATAGTCACATTTCACATGCACAACAGAACATCTTTCTTTGAACAGCATCATGATTGTCACGCTGTCATCTGTAATCAATAATCAATAAGTCAGTGCTCTGCTGCGTATTAAGAGCAGCAGAAGAAGAAATCCACCACCCAGACTCAACTCTTCTTCGTCTTCTGTGGTTGTCTCGGTTTTGAATCTCATTCATCACTCCGTCCGCTGCCAGCATGCATGGTTGCCACGGCAACGTGGATGCAGCTCCTGTGCAACCACATCCTTATTGTGGTTGCCATGGAAACAAGCATCTCCAGCCTTCATTCCCACCCCCCATCCCCTCTGCTCACCAGATATAACTTAAAATTAACACACACACACAGTGATGTCATATCTGGGCCGTGTTCCAACACATGTTCGGAGTTCAAACCTGAACTGGTGGGTTTACATCAGTCCAGGTTCCAGATCTGAACCAGATCCATTTTCTCCTCAGCACAGTCCTCCAGTACCCCTTTTCCACTGAAGTGAACCTAGTGCTAGTTCTGGGCTGCTGCTAGTGCCGGTTCGCAATTGGTTCAACTTGCGAACCTACCAAGAACTTGTTTTCGTTCCCACCAGCTTTACGGGTTAGAGACCCAATGTCATTACGTCACTGTGTACGTCTTCGGTTTCCCAGCAAAACTAGCGCCAACTTCGGGCAGAAGACAACAACAATGGCAGGCGCCGTACCTCTTCAGGTGTTGTTCCTGGCTTTGAAAATCTACATTGGCATCCAAACAACACTGTTCCGATGCGTTGTTGCTGCTCGGCGTGATTGCTATATGCGGCGATTACATTCAAGAAGAAAGGTAATTATCTTTAGCCTTTGTTGTAAGCCTTTGTTGTAAGCTAACACGCTAGCTACCTAGCATTGACTACACATCGGTCACATTGCAATTAAACAAATTTAATAAACAACTGACACACCAATTTCTACCTTTACAGGTAATCCTGCGGCTGATGGCAAGGCGGAGGTCACCTGTTGTTTGGGCTTACACACGATCTCATCACTGGTGGGACACAATTGTTCCGGATTTCAGCCCACAACAGTTCGTGCAAAATTTCCGTGTTTCCCGGGAGTCATTTGACTACATCTGCGGTCGGGTCGGCCATGCCATGCCATGAGGAAAAGGAACACCAATTTCCGCTTGTGTGTCCCAGTCCGCAAGCGGGTGGCAATTGCCATCTGGAAGCTGGCCACAGGCAGCGAGTACAGGACCATCATTTTTGGGGTAGGCCTGAGCACTGTGTCTAATTGTGTTCAGGACTTCTGCAACGCAGTGATCATGGTGCTGCTTCGTGCCCACATCGCATTTCCTGACACTGACAAGCTGGTTGGAATGGCCACTTTCTTCGAAAATCATTGGGGAGTACCACAGTGTGTTGGAGCAATAGATGGAAGCCACATTCCCATAATTGCACCAGAGCAGTATGCCCGAGACTACTACAACCGGAAAGGATGGCATTCAGTTGTTCTACAAGCGGTTGTGGACGACAAAGGTCTCTTCTGGGATGTATGTGTTGGCTATCCAGGGAGTGTGCACGACGAAAGAGTACTGCGGCAGTCACAGCTGTGGGAAGCCCTAAGTGATGGGGAAGTACTTGGGCAAAACTAAGTGACCATCTCTGGCTGTGACGTTGGACATTACCTGATTGGTGACCCGGCCTACCCCATGCAGAATTGGCTCATGAAGCCCTTTTCTGACACCTGAACAACACACATACAATTACAGACTGAGCAGAGCACGGTCGGTTGTGGAGATGTCTTTTGAAAGACTAAAAGGACGATGGAGGTGCCTCTTAAAAAGAAATGACTGCAAGCTGGAGCTCAGCAAGAAAATCAGAATCAGAATCAGAATCAGAATCAGAAATCCTTTAATAGTCTCACAGTGGAGAAATTTACATCGTTACAGCGCAGATAAGAGGTAGAATAAAGAGATAGATAGGAATATAAATAGAATAAAAATAGAACAAAAATAATAAAACAAAAAAACAAAAATAATTAAGAGCACGAATATCAATAAATAAGTAGTATAAGTATACTTGAGTTGTACAGTGTATAAGCTGAATAAAGTGTATAGTGTATATATTGCACATAAGTGTTTTTATGGCACGACAGTGAGGTAACTGTTCGTGTGGTGGTCTACCAGGGTCCATGGTGGTTGTACAGTCTGACCGCTGCAGGAAGGAAGGACCTGCGGTATCTCTCCCTGAGACACCGCGGGTGAAGCAACCTGTCACTGAAGGAGCTGTACAGTGTAGACAGAGTGTCCTGGAGGGGGTGGGACGTGTTGTCCAGCAGGGATGACAGCTTGTCCATCATTCTCCTGACTCCCACCACCTCTACCGTGTCCAGAGGGCTCCCCAAGACAGAGCTGGCCTTATTTACCAGTTTGTCGAGTCTCTTCCTGTCAGTAGTCGATATGCTGCTGCCCCAGCAGACCACTCCATAAAAAATGGCTGATGCCACCACGGAGTCAAAGAAGGTCTTCAGGAGTGCCCCCTGCACTCCAAAAGACCGCAGTCTCCTCAGCAGATAGAGTCTGCTCTGTCCCTTCTTATACAGAGCAGCAGAATTATCTGTCCAGTCCAGTTTATTGTTCAGGTGAACTCCCAGGTACTTGTAAGATTTTACAATCTCAATGTCCGTTCCCTGGATCTTCACTGGTGTGGGGGGAGAATGTTGGCGCCTCCTGAAGTCAACCACCATCTCCATGGTCTTCCCTTTGTTGAGTTGGAGGTGGTTCCTCTGACACCAGAGGGCAAAGTCCTGCGTAAGTTCTCTGTACTCCCTGTCGTCCTCATCAGAGATAAGGCCGACAATGGCAGAGTCATCAGAAAACTTCTGCAGGTGACAGGTTGGTGTATTATGGGTGAAGTCTGCAGTGTAGAGGGTGAAGAGAAACGGTGCCAGAACCGTTCCCTGGGGGGCCCCCGTGCTGCAGACAATTGTGTCGGACTGACACTCCCTGGTCCTCACGTACTGCGGACGGTTGGAGAGGTAGTCCAGGATCCAGGCGGTGAGGTGTTGATCCACCCCGGAACTCTCCAGCTTGTCCCCCAGAAGCATAGGCTGGATGGTGTTAAAAGCACTGGAGAAATCAAAAAACATGATTCTCACAGTGCTCCCAGCCTTCTCCAGGTGGGAGAGGGATCTCTGAAGGAGGTAGATGACTGCGTCATCCACCCCGATACCAGGTTGATAGGCGAACTGCAGAGGGTCCATCGATGGTCTCACAAGGGGCCGAAGATAGCCAAGGACCAGCCTCTCCAGGGTCTTCATCAGCTGTGATGTCAGCGCCACCGGCCTGTAGCTGTTGAGGTCCTTGGGGTGGGGAGTCTTTGGCACAGGTACCACACAGGATGTTTTCCACAGTAGTGGTACCCTCCCTTGCTTCAGGCTCAGATTGAAGAGGATCTCCACTATCCCACACAGCTGGTCTGCGCAGGATCTGAGGAGCCTTGAGCTGATGCCATCTGGGCCCGCAGCCTTCCTTGCCTTACACCTTCTGAGTTCACTCCTCACCTGGTTCGTTGTGAGGGACAAGGTGGAGGTAGCAGGAGGGGGGGTGGGGTAGAGCAGGAGACAGAGTGGATGTGTGGAGTGGTCGTGGGCTGGGGGTTGAGGGATGAGGGGGGGTGGTAATAGGAGGGGTTCTAGGACCTTGTCCTGGCAGTAAGGACAAAGGAGGTTGCAGCAGGGGGGAATGGGCCGGGGGAGGGGTGTCTGGCTGATCAAATCTGTTGAAGAAAATGTTCAAGTCATTCACCCACTTTAGATCCCCCTTGGCCTGGGAGTCTGGTTCCTTGTACCCAGAGATGGTTTTTAGGTCTTTCCAGATTCCACTGACATTCCTCTGCTGCAGCTGCTCCTCCATCTTCTTCCTGTAGTTGTTCTTTCCCTCCCTGATCTTCCTCCTCAGCTCCCTCTGTACAATCCTCAGCTCCTCCTTGTTGCCTGACCTGAAGGCCCTCTTTTTGTCCCTGAGAAGAGCCTTTATGTCAGGGTTGATCCAGGGTTTGTTATTCGAGAAGCACCGAACCGTTTTGGTTGGTACAGTGTTCTCTACACAGAAGCTAATGTAGCCTGTAATACAGTCTGTAAGGTTGTTGATGTCCTCCCCATGAGAGTCTGTAAACACATCCCATGCAGTAGAGTCAAAGCAGTCCTTAAGGGCTTCCTCAGCCCCTTCAGACCATCTCTTCACAGTACGTGTGGACACTGGCTGCCTGCTGACGATGGGCATGTACACAGGCAGGAGGTGTACCAGGTTGTGGTCCGATCTGCCCAGGGGAGGAAGGGGTGATGATCTGTATGCCTCTTTGGTGTTGGCATACAGTAAATCCAGTGTTTTATTGTCTCTGGTGGTGCAGGTGACATACTGCTTGTATGTGGGCAGAGTGGTGGAGAGAGAGGCATGATTGAAGTCTCCAGAGATCAGAAGGAGGGCATTTGAGTGCTGTGTCTGTAGCCTGCTCACAGTGGTGTTGATGACGTCACACGCTACGTCGGCGTTAGCAGAGGGGGGAATATACACAGCTACCGCGATAACATGTGAGAATTCCCTCGGCAGATAGAATGGCCTCATGCTAACGGCTAGTAGCTCGATGTCCTTACTGCACATCTTCTCTTTAATAGTAGTGTGCCCAGGGTTACACCATCTATCGTTCACAAACACAGCAAGCCCTCCTCCCTTCCTCTTACCACACTCTTTCGTCCTGTCCGCACGCAACAGATGAAAACCTTCCAGTGTTGCGTTCGTGTCCGGGGTTAGCTCGGTTAGCCATGTCTCCGTGTACAGTATGATGCTACACTCCCGATACTCCCGCTGGTGCCGGGTCAGCGCCGCTAGCTCATCCATCTTATTGGGAAGAGATCGTACATTCCCCATGATGATGGATGGAAGGACAGGTCTGAAGCGCCTTCTCCTAGCCCTCAGCTCAGCTCCGGCGCGGCGTCCCCTTCTCTTCCTCCTCAGCTCGCGGGGAACATCGGGTCTCTCGGTGGTTAGCATCGCCATGCTACGGGATGCTAACAGCTGATCCCTGGTGTACATGGCACTGGCATGCTGTGTGCTTCATAATATGTGTGAGGAACATGGTGACAATTTCATTGAGGAGCACCCAGACACGACCATCAACGTTCAGCCTCCTATGCGGGCATTACCTGAGCATGGTAATCCAGAAGGGACTGACATTAGAGCTGCATTAATGGACTACTTTAACAGGGGGAATGAGTGTATGTGTTTTTGTGTGACGTTTTTCTGTTCATTAAGCATTCTGAATCAGACATGTCTGTTTACAGAGTGTTTATTTTTACAGATAAATACAAAAAGTGCAAACATTTACAAGCACAAATTAAAAAACTACATTTAAAAAATAAAAAGAGAGTCTTGTGTTATTTTTTGGCTTGGCCCTCCATTAATGACACCATGCGTCCCATCAGCCCAAGCAAAGCGCTGGTGTCTGCTTCCATCTTCTGGAGTAAGGCGTCGTTCATGTCCTTGCTGTGCTGCAAGAACCTCTCGTCTGCCCTCTCCAGATAATGCAGCAGCTCCTGGCTGTCGTCGCGCTTCCTCTTTCCTGTGTACAAAACAACAATTGTCTCAAATATTGTCTATTGCGAGTATATACTACTGTGTTATATTTCTGTACAACATACTTATACTATACCACAGCACACTGTAGAACTGATCATACTTTTACATTACATCTCTATATTAATTAAGACAAAAGTAGGTTCCATCACCCATATTACATATAACATCATATTACACATTGGACTTGTATTTGCCGTTTACACGGTCCATGTTGTGTATGTGTTATTATATGTATTAAGGCTCTATTCTGTGTCAGGTGGACTTCCATGTGTTAACAATAAATCTTACCTCGTCTGGTTGACGATGATGACGCGGGGGAGCTGCATCGCCGTGGCGGCGGAAGCCCTTGTTCGGCATCATCAACGTCTTCGATGGCAGACAGCTCTTTAAACAACAACAACACAAACAAGAAATCAGTGCTTCAGAACACAAACTCTTGTGACACACTTTATACAATGTTAGAGCTTTGTTAAGGAAAAGGCTTACTGACGTTGGAAGTAGCATGCTAACTTTATCTATTGTTACCACGGGTAGCTAGCTAGCTGTTGCTAACGTTACCCAAGCAAGCCCAGCGTTTCTGGCGTTACCAATGTATACTGATGTGAGACATTTGTAATATTAGCTCGTAAAACTGCTAGACATTGCCTAATTCATTGTCAGTAAGGCGAAACATAAAAAATAAAACTTACGAGGATCCGCAGAACTTTGTATGGCATCATCCACCACTCGAGCATCGCTGTTGCGGAGTTCAGGGCCCCGGTCAGCTGGCATGCCGGTCTGTCGCCGAGGACCGAGTCGAGCAGGTCGAAATGTGGACTTCTCCTCGGCCGACCAGCGCCGCTTCTCCCCAGCTCCCTTTTCTGGTCCCTGTACTCCTTTTTTAGCTTTTTCAGTTTGTTGTTTATTTGTTCGATGTTGCGGTCGTATCCCGCCGGAGCTCTACGAACACCGGCTGCTTGTTTTGAATTTCTGTGGAAGACCACAGTGCGCGGAGACAGTTAATCTCCTCCACGGACCACTGCTGTTTCAGTTTAGCGTCCATTGTTCTCTTTTCTTCGCTTCTTCTCTTCTATTCTTGCTGGTTTTTTAGAAATGGCGGCCTCAAAGTTTTGGTTGGTCTTATTGGTCACGATAATCCCGCCCCCAGCCCGTGACGTAAGCGGTTCTTGGTTCTAGACCAGCAGAGAGTTGGTGCCGCTGCGGAACCAGTTTTTCTGGCCCAGAGCCAGTTCTTAGGAGGTCGAAAAAGGAAGAACTGGTTCCAGATTAGGCACCGGCTCCAAACCGGCCCTGGAACTGCTCTGGTGGAAAAGGGGTACAGATGATACGTTAGCTTCTGTCCGTTAGCTTCTGTCCGTTAGCTTCTGTCCGTTAGCTTCTGTTTGTTAGCTTCTGTTTGTTAGCTTCTGTTTGTTAGCGTCTGTTTGTTAGCTTCTGTCTGTTAGCTTCTGTCCGTTAGCTTCTGTTTGTTAGCTTCTGTCCGTTAGCTTCTGTTTGTTAGCTTCTGTTTGTTAGCGTCTGTTTGTTAGCTTCTGTTTGTTAGCGTCTGTCCGTTAGCTTCTGTCCGTTAGCTTCTGTCCGTTAGCATCTGTCCGTTAGCGTCTGTCCGTTAGCGTCTGTCCGTTAGCTTCTGTTTGTTAGCGTCTGTCCGTTAGCTTCTGTCCGTTAGCTTCTGTTTGTTAGCTTCTGTCCGTTAGCTTCTGTTTGTTAGCTTCTGTTTGTTAGCGTCTGTCCGTTAGCTTCTGTCCGTTAGCTTCTGTTTGTTAGCTTCTGTCCGTTAGCTTCTGTTTGTTAGCTTCTGTTTGTTAAGCGTCTGTCGTTAGCTTCTGTCGTTGCTTCTGTTTGTTAAGCGTCTGTTTGTTGTTAGCTTCTGTTTGATGGCGTCTGTCCGTTAGCCTTCTGTCCGTTAGCTTCTGTCGTTAGCATCTGTCGTTGGCGTCTGTCGTTAGCGTCTGTCCGTTAGCTTCTGTTTGATGGCGTCGGTTGTTAACTTCCTTGTTGTTAGCGTCTGTTTACGGTAGCTTCTGTTTGTTAAAAATCACCAATCCCGTTAGCTTCTGTCCCGTTAGCTTCATGTCCGTTAGCTTCTGTCCGTTAGCTTCTGTTTGTTAGCTTCTGTTTGTTAGCGTCTGTTTGTTAGCTTCTGTTTGTTAGCGTCTGTCCGTTAGCTTCTGTCCGTTAGCTTCTGTTTGTTAGCTTCTGTCCGTTAGCTTCTGTTTGTTAGCTTCTGTCCGTTAGCTTCTGTTTGTTAGCTTCTGTTTGTTAGCTTCTGTTTGTTAGCTTCTGTCCGTTAGCTTCTGTTTGTTAGCTTCTGTTTGTTAGCTTCTGTCCGTTAGCTTCTGTTTGTTAGCTTCTGTTTGTTAGCTTCTGTCCGTTAGCTTCTGTCCGTTAGCTTCTGTTTGTTAGCGTCTGTCGTTAGCTTCTGTCCGTTAGCTTCTGTTTGTTAGCTTCTATCCGTTAGCTTCTGTTTGTTAACTTCTGTTTGTTAACTTCTGTTTGTTAGCTTCTGTCCGTTAGCTTCTGTCCGTTAGCTTCTGTTTGATGGCGTCTGTCGTTGCTTCTGTCGTTAGCTTCTGTTTGTTAGCTTCTTGTCCGTTAAGCTTCTGTTTGTTAGCTTCTGTCCGTTAGCTTCTGTTTGTTAGCGTCTGTCCGTTAGCTTCTGTCCGTTAGCTTCTGTTTGTTAGCTTCTGTCCGTTAGCTTCTGTTTGTTAGCTTCTGTTTGTTAGCTTCTGTCCGTTAGCTTCTGTTTGTTAGCTTCTGTCCGTTAGCTTCTGTCCGTTAGCTTCTGTTTGTTAGCTTCTGTTTGTTAGCTTCTGTCCGTTAGCGTCTGTCCGTTAGCTTCTGTTTGTTAGCTTCTGTTTGTTAGCTTCTGTCCGTTAGCGTCTGTCCGTTAGCTTCTGTCCGTTAGCTTCTGTCCGTTAGCGTCTGTCCGTTAGCTTCTGTCCGTTAGCGTCTGTCCGTTAGCTTCTGTCCGTTAGCGTCTGTCCGTTAGCGTCTGTCCGTTAGCTTCTGTCCGTTAGCTTCTGTTTGTTAGCTTCTGTTTGTTAGCGTCTGTTTGTTAGCTTCTGTTTGTTAGCGTCTGTCCGTTAGCTTCTGTCCGTTAGCTTCTGTTTGTTAGCTTCTGTCCGTTAGCTTCTGTTTGTTAGCGTCTGTCCGTTAGCTTCTGTCCGTTAGCTTCTGTCCGTTAGCTTCTGTTTGTTAGCTTCTGTTTGTTAGCGTCTGTTTGTTAGCTTCTGTTTGTTAGCGTCTGTCCGTTAGCTTCTGTCCGTTAGCTTCTGTTTGTTAGCGTCTGTTTGTTAGCTTCTGTTTGTTAGCGTCTGTCCGTTAGCTTCTGTCCGTTAGCTTCTGTCCGTTAGCATCTGTCCGTTAGCGTCTGTCCGTTAGCGTCTGTCCGTTAGCTTCTGTTTGTTAGCGTCTGTTTGTTAGCTTCTGTTTGTTAGCGTCTGTTTGTTAGCTTCTGTTTGTTAGCGTCTGTCCGTTAGCTTCTGTCCGTTAGCTTCTGTCCGTTAGCTTCTGTCCGTTAGCTTCTGTTTGTTAGCTTCTGTTTGTTAGCGTCTGTTTGTTAGCTTCTGTTTGTTAGCGTCTGTCCGTTAGCTTCTGTCCGTTAGCTTCTGTTTGTTAGCGTTGTTTGTTAGCTTCTGTTTGTTAGCTTCTGTTTGTTAGCTTCTGTCCGTTAGCTTCTGTCCGTTAGCTCTGTCCGTTAGCTCTGTGTTAGCTCTGTCCGTTAGCTTCTGTTTGTTAGCTCTGTTTGTTAGCTTCTGTCCGTTAGCTTCTGTTTGTTAGCTTCTGTTTGTTAGCTTCTGTCCGTTAGCTTCTGTCCGTTAGCTTCTGTTTGTTAGCGTCTGTCCGTTAGCTTCTGTCCGTTAGCTTCTGTTTGTTAGCTTCTGTCCGTTAGCTTCTGTTTGTTAGCTTCTGTTTGTTAGCTTCTGTTTGTTAGCTTCTGTCCGTTAGCTTCTGTTTGTTAGCTTCTGTTTGTTAGCTTCTGTCCGTTAGCTTCTGTTTGTTAGCTTCTGTTTGTTAGCTTCTGTTTGTTAGCTTCTGTCCG
>SEMN01001481.1:0-41308 GCA_005408345.1 Macquaria australasica
CTTTGATTTCCTTTCCTTTTCATCTCCTCCTTTGCTCCTGTCTTCCTGTTCCTTTTCTCTCCCCCTCTCTCTCTCTCTGGTTCGTCTTTTTATTTCCTGTTTCTGTTTCCTCCAGCACCACTTTACCGTCCTCTGTGTGTGTGTGTGTTATGTAAGCGCAGCAGAGAGTGTGTAGGCCGTAGTCTCAGACCGTCTATCTAAAGAGATGATCTGCTCAAAAAAAAAATCAAACACTTCAAACAGGAAGTGGATTTTCTTCTTCTTCTTTTTCTGCAGCACTGACACTCTTTAACATCTCGTGGTTGTCATGGCAACACGTTAAGCTCAGCACTGTGACAGCAGGCTCGTCCTGAGTGACTCTACGTCAGCGTTGATGGTCAGAGGTTAAACTGCATCGCTGGTTGGATCAACACTGTTATAAATTTTTTTTTAATGCAGTTACAGGACTACATTTCCCATAATGCAGCCTGTGTTCAGACCTTAATGCTGCACTCATGACACAAATCATTCTAGCATGAAGACCTGCTGCAGCTGACTGTACATAAAAAGTCGCTCTACTGGCGTGACTGACACGAGCTCAGACAACCGCGGCCATCTTTTTCCATCTTATCGCTCGGCTGCCAAGCGCCTACGTTTATACTCTGTTACAAACCAACACACCTTCGGGATGAAGGGGTATGTGACAACACTTGGTGGGGTCTTATTTTCATGGCGAACAATGACGAGTGCAAGCAGCGCTCAGTTTATTTTTTTGACCTTGAAATTCACTTTGCCTGTCAGTGTTGGATGGGTCAATTTTCTCAATTCCTAATTGATCGATCCTAAGTTCCTTCCCTAGTTACTGTGGAAAATTTACGGTCAACAAATTGGCAGCGTTTACTACAGAATAAACTTTTAATAAACTTAATAGTTCTGCACTGGGATCTCGTGAAAAATAGGGTGTAGAAATAAGTAGGAAACTGTTGTGTTTCTGGCAGCCAACAAAAGCTGATTACAGATTTAGAATTAATCTTTGAGTTTTAGTTATTTATAATAAATATAAAGAGCCTATAATGTATCATATTACAAAAACAATGTGAAAGGTGTTGCTCGTAGTGATGAACCTACAGAGAATTATCAACTGAATCTGCAGCTCCTCTCAGCTTTACAGAGCTTTATAGTGAGTTTCAGCTCCTTGTTTATCTGTTCTGGTTCCCTCTCAGCCTCTCAGAGTGTAGTTTTCAGAGAAAAAGCTGTAAAAAAGCCAACTGTCCACTACTTGCTCAGCAGCAAACAGCAGACAGACACAGTTAGAGACGAGCTGGTGAACATAGTGGAGCGTTTAGCAGCTAAAGAGCCAGATATTTCCTTCAGGAGCTGGTGGAGACCAAACACAGAGTCTCTCCAAACTCCAAATGAATGATCATGTTGCTCTGTAACTGCTGGATGTGGAAATAAGCAACATGCTTGCTAACAAGTTAAACATATTAACTTAAAAGTTCCAAAAAATATTTATTGCAGGTTTAAGTTACTGACATGTTGAAAGCTAAACTTAATTTCATTAAATAAGAGATTCTTAATGATTCAGATTTGATGAGAGGATTCGATACTGGATTAGTACGTTGCTTGTTGCAGCCAACACTTTCAGCCTCTAGGGGGCGCTAACAAGGATGCTTTAATCTAATGCGACGAGAAGGAAACTGAACAGATCCTCCTCAGTTTTTTAGGTTCCCAGTGATGTGAGAAACTTGACAAGATTAAGTGTGTGTATGTGTGTGTCAGAGAGAGAGAGATGATAATACAGTGTGTATTATAATCTCCATCTCGCCATTGGTTACCATGGTAATGGCTGAGGGAGCTACATTTTCAGGACACACACACACACACATCCTGTTCACACCTAACAATGAAAAGCATCTTTGTGATCTGACCACAACTGGATAGCTTCAAATCCAGTTTGTATTCAGAGTCGTATCAGGATCAGATTGTTCAGATTCAGCGCGACACATGTGAGAAGAAGTGCAGCGTGAACACAGATGCATGATGGATGCAAATGTAGTCAAATGCTTCCTCAACTTCACTGCATGACAGAAAGCGCTGGAAAAGAACTCAAGAAGTCATCGCCAGTTATCAGAAAAAGTCCTGAATTATGAGTCACTTTAACGCCAACATTAGTTTGACCTGGATCCATAGACAATCTGGATCGTATCAAACACACACACACACAAAGACATACAGTGTGTGTGCGTGTGTGTGTGTGTGTGTGTTTGTGTGTTATCAGTGACGTCCAGCTTCTCAGATTTTTCCTGCCAAACATCCGTTTCCTTGGCAACCCAGACGGGAAACAGGAAGTGTGAGTAGCAGGAAGTACTTCTAATCTTTGTCAAGTCTTTTATTGTTTTCTTGTTTCCAACATGTCCCCCTGCTGTCTGTGTTGCCATGGAAACATCCTGGTTCCACCAACCCACACACACCAGCTGGCTAGCATGCTGTTAGCTATTAGCAGGCTACCGGCTGGCTACCAGTAAGCTAACAGCAGTTTACTAACAGGTTGCTAATAGCTAACAGCTCTGACATGACAGTAAGTCAGCAAAGACAACTAGCTAGAGTGGTGTTAGCTGCTACAGTAGTAGTCTGATAATGGGCTACCAAACAGATAACAGCTGGTTCCGAACTGGCTGCCAGCTGCCAACAATATGCAACTAACTGACTATTAGCTAAGAGTCTGCTAACAGGCTGCTAATAGCTACCCACAACACTAGGTAACGACTGTCCACAATGGCAACTACAAATGCTACTAGTTAGCAGCTAACACCTGTCTACAAAGAGGCTACAAATAGCTGCTGGCTTATGCCGCATGTCATATCAGAGTTATCGTAATCAGATATTTTTAAATAGTGTTCATGTCAACGTGGATTTGTCTGAAAGCTACGATATATCCGATGTGGTACTTAATAATATGGAAGGGCCTGAAAACCAAACAAACATGGACGCCTCACATCAACCAAAGTTCATCATTCAAGTCAATTAAACCCAGCTTTAATGAATGTAGAGCTATTTTGCCAATTCACAGTATTTTTAAGCATCACACGACCAACTTTGTAATCATACAACCAATATCCTAACAGAAACATAGATCAATATTTAGCACTTTACATAATACTAGCAGCATAGCGGCAGTTAGAAACAAGGTTTACGGCTCTTTCGGTTGCCCTTGTTGCCATGCTAACCGATACAACAGCTTCATATTGTGTAACTGACTGAACCTGAAATGGCCTCCACAAAATGCAATTGTCTCTGACCCAATTCTGATTTAAACTGCAAGACAGCGCGCTCCGTCGTCTCTGCACTCCCTCCGCTCCTCTTCTGACATGTTTTTTTTTCTTCCTCTCCCCCTCCTCTGTCCTTTCCTCCCCCTCCTTCATATCCTGGCCTCCCTCTCCTTTACCTCCCTCCCACCTCCTTCCTATCTTCCTCTTGCTCTTCCTCCCTCTTTTCCTCCCTTTCTACAGGATGGGCAGGGCAGCTCCCAAAATATAATCTGAAACTCTGAGACCTGTCACGCTACTGCAGGATTACTACACAATAACTACAGTTATACTACAGAAACTGCATTACCTTTTACTGTAAAAGTACTTAATCTACTGCGGATTCTGCTCATTTTACAAGAGGAACTACAACATCTTCGGAAACTACTAAAGTACTCTGCAACTACTACAACTACTCACAGGATTACGACAATCCACCAGAAACTTCTCCAAAAGCCATTCTGCTGAGGTCCAACCAATCAGAGACACAAGAACCTGGCATCTCAGGCTGGACCAGAACCAGGCCAAACCAGTACCGGACCAGTAAGCCAGTTAGACTCTGTAGAGCGGATCAGACCAGGCCAGGACAGACCAGAAGAGACCAGCAGAAATCTGTAAAGGCCATTGGAAAAGTTTGATGGGACTGCTGACGATAGGTAAGTGGTGGTGTAACTGCTTATCTTCAACACTGGAAGTGTTGGGGTTTCTCCTAGCTGTAACTAAACTGGGTTGGATCCAGACGAGTCAGTCATAGAACCAGTCAAATTAAATAAGATGCAACAAGATGTAAAGCCAGGCTGTGTCCGAAATCCCTCGTTAACTCATTCACTGACCTAATGCGACCCGCTCGTTTATTGTTCGTTCCATTTCCAGTTTTGCCTTTTAACTTCTGGTTGCTATCGCTGACAAGTCAAAAGTCTCGGTCCTGATTGGCTCACAGCCTACTACACATCATCAAAGTTGGGAACATATGTCCACTTTTTTGAGGAGGTCATAAGGCCGGACAAACACCACGTCCACCGCAGATATCAGATTAAAAAGACGATCTTTGGAGCACAGTTACCTACGATGTTAACTAGCTTACAACTAGCTCAATGAGCTTAGCAGCAGTACATAAGCGTGTTGTTTCTATTGCGAGTTCAAGAGCTCTGATGTTTAACTTTTCTTCATTCAGTCATTAATTCTTCACCAACTCTAAACTCTAACCATCTCTAAACCTGCTGATTTTTACTTTGTTGGAATCTGATTTATCAACATGAATGAAAACACGTCTCTTCACCCAACTATGTAATATAAGATTTTATTATATTTTAATATTTAATAAAGTCCATGCCATAGAAAACTGGACTGTGTGTAACAAACCAGATGAGTCTCCACTGTGACTCCACTATTTTGGATGAAGAAATATTGTATTAACGCCACAATCAGGCAACTTCTGTTATGCGATCATATTGTTATAAACACAAATACCACCACATGCTGACCAGTCACCTTCCATGACTATTAGAACAGTAAGACTCCTAGCTGATCTCAGTGCTGTGTGGGAGAACTGATCTAATACCAGCTGATGTTTACCAATGTTTAGTCGATGTCTACAGACTGTTGTAGAAGAAAGTCTCTTTTCTGAGGTCACCATATGAAGCATAAATTTCACCCTCTCAAATAAAATGGCGGACACAGTGCACTATATAGTAATTTGTGAGTGATTTCAGCTTGCAAGTTGTTAACACAGAAATTTTTTTCCATCTCGACCTTCCATCACGTGTTGTGAATGTGGCATTAACCTTTCTGATATTTAACCATTGCTCTTTCCATTTCCTATGCATAGATTATGGTTTTAGATTGAGTATGAGGATGTCATGGCGATGAACTAAACTGAAATCACTTACTGAAACACAGAATTTGTTCTTTCAGAAGTTTGTTGTTGGAGCACCTGATAACAGCGCAGCCCTGCCAGCTGGTTTTGATCATTTCTAGGTGAAAAGATGTCTTGGTTTCTATTTAAACTGGGCTAAATTTTATTGAAAAGTTAAAGTTTGGAAGTCTAGATTACATGTAACTGTTGTGCTTCTATTTAAAGCTTTATAGACGCGTCTAAAAAGTGAAATAATTTGCATACACTGAAGCATTATTTGGTGCAGGTTTACGCCACCGCAGTAATGGCAGCTTGTTTACTTCCTTTACCTATCGGATTAATTTATAGGCCAATCTTGTTGTCATGAGGTGGAAATTGGAGGAGTTGAAGTTGAAACTGACAAAATCCCATTAAACTCCTTCACGTTTCTGTTCGTCTTCTTTCTTCCTCCTGCTCAGTAAAGACATTTCTCTCACTTTTTGAGTCCGTGAAACACAGAATTTGCATTTCAGTACGTGAAGCTGATTTTTCATCCTGATCACCTCGTTTGTACAACAGCCAGACTGTGATCATTGTCAGCTGGTAACACAGACACTCTTCTCACTATAAAGGAACATTCGGTCTTTCTGAATTATGCAAGAGGACCGTGGCAGGACATCTTAGCTTTTCGTCATTTTTCCTACCGTCAAGAGAAATTATAGAAAATTATAAAAAAAATACTTATATAAAAATGTAAACTGTTGATATCCAATATCTAATTCTGACTAGAATATCAATGGCTGATGGATTTTTTGATGTAAAAAAAATGTAGCTTCTCAGTTTAGTTGGCAAGTTGATTTTGCAGAAATAAGAACTCAGTTCTGATTGAGAATTCTCCAGCCCATCTTTTATGACTTTTGACTGACTTGCATGAAAACAAGAAACCTGCAAAAGGTCTTAAATAAACAGTGTATTTGATGGCTACATATTGTACATAATATCATGCTAACTCAGCACTGTGTAATGATGCAAAACAGACTGAAGCTAAAGTTAACAGATCCCAGGCAAAAGTCATCATCCTCACCAGTTGATGATCAATGTAGAAGACATACAAATATTTTAAATAATATATTTTATAATATGAATATTGTAAAATATATACAATCCGTTCTTGTATTGCAGGGTAGCTAGTTAGCAATACTATTACAGTACAGTATTTACTTCAGTAATATATAATACGTTATTTGGACAAACAACACAAGGTTAAATTTAAGCTATGTTGTTTGCATTTTCAAACAATCTAAGGATGAAAATAAACGGATTAGTTTGGAAAAGCTAAGCTAGGTTACTACTGTTGGTAAGTAGTTAGCCGGGCATGCTAACGTTACCAGCTTAAGTTATGTTTGAGCAGATAAACACACAGTTTAATCCTTGTCCTGGATGGGCAATTAAAAAAAATTGTGACCCTCAAAACTCTTAAAATGCTGAGTATCTCTCTCACTACAGCTCCATGTACACCACATGTGGGGAAATCCAAAACTTGACAAACTGTCGTGCCTAATTACGGTTGCTAAGCTATGATTGGGTGACCGCTGTTTTGGGTTTAGTAAATGGTCAATTGAACTCTTTAAATTGTTGAGGAAATTCCATTTTTATAGCAACATTTAAAATGCACTTCATGATATCAAGAACCCCAGTTGTTGCAAATCAATTTTTTGATGAGTAAACGTGAGTAAATTCTTTATATTGAGATTTATTTCAGATATTTGAACTTAAACCAGTTAAAACAGAATCATTGATATAAAGGAAAAACTGATTTAAAGCTAAAACAGCTTCCCATTAGGAGACACAGTCGGCCTCTCAGATCTGTGTGGGCAAACATCTTCTGGTTTGGTGAAACCAAAGCATTTTGAATTTGAGTCTTATTTCCAGATGAAGAACGTAGCTGCTGTATTGTTCAGGCAGTGTGGGAGGACAGCAGCTCTGCTCTGGACAAAAACGGGAAATGATCAAAATGGTGACCCCGAGTTATTTCAGGATGAAGCCTCCCGCTGCTCGAGTTGAAGAAGAATTTCACCTTTTCACCACAAGACAATGATCTTGAGCCAAAATCGGACGAGCGCTGAACATCCTGGATCAGATCAGTCCTGAAGGAAACCTGAGGACGGACCCGAGGAGACGTTGCATAACAGAGCTCTCTGCAGAGAACAATGGAGGAAAACACATAAGCTGCTCCTGCTCCCACTGAGTATTACCTGAAGGACCCATTCACATCAACAGCAAGCATAAAGATAACTAGAGACGGTGCTTTTTCCATCATAAAAATATGGTGTGATTGTTAACAGCAGAAATGTTTTGCATACTGAGGTGTGAAAGTAGGATTGTCAGAACGAGTCTGGACGAGTAGAAGGCATGTAGTGAAAGGAAGTGAGAAAGAAAAGGGAAGAAGGAGAGGAAGAAGGCAACAAAAAGAGGAAGAAGGGAAGCCCAGGAAAGGGACGGTCCCAAAAATGGAGGAAAGAATGAAAGAGAGTGGGGCGTCCTGGTGGGTGAGGGGTTAAGTCATCATTTAGAAACTCCTGTGTAACCGAGCTCTTTCACAACAGTGTGTGTCACAGATGTATATTTGAACAGCTGTCAGAGAGTTGACTCACCTTTTGTCTTTACCTTCATTTTGAAGGTTAATCCATCAAACGGCAGTAAAAAGCTCTGATTTAATGAGCTTTTATTCCGGGCACTGATGCATGAAAAGCTCTAAAATTGTTTGAGGTTTTTCTTTTTTTTTTTATTTCTGCGGTCTCAATTTAAAGCCTTAGAACAAGTGGAGATCAAAAGAAACCCACACAAGAAGGAGAGAACTGAACAGCTGTAGGGTTGTTCAGAAGTGCTTCGTCAGTTTTGCAGTGTTTGTTGGCTCGTTGAACCGAGTAAGAGGGAGGTTTCGGGGGTCTGAACCTGCTCATCAGATTCATCAAGGCCAGAGAAAACATTATCATTAGTCACTGATAAGTTTCTATCAGGATGTGGACCGGTGGAGTTTAGTGTTTCTGGGCTCTGTATTCCCAGAAGTCCAGTCGACCATCTTCCCCCTCAGAACAGGAAAGGTTTTGTTTCAGAGTTTTAAATGGCAGGAAAGTGATTCAGAGCCTCTGATTGGTGGATCTGAAGTACAGAGAAACAATTGAAAGCTGAAAATCAAACCCAACAACTCAGAGTTGATTGCAGAGGGAGTTGTCGAGGCAGGAAGTGGACAGAAACGAGTCATTTGGACATTTATACAGGCTTCGTATCTGAAACTGCACCGGTATTATTTCAATAAGCAGAGACACATTATAGTAATATTACATAACCTGCTAATCTGTTGTTTGGGCTCAGTGTTTGCTGTTAGAATCTGTCAAAACAAGGAGTTCATCAACACTCTGAGAACAAATGATAAAGCAACGTATTTCAGCTCACAGCTTTTGTTTCTGTTACAGAACATGAACAAAAGCGAAGAACTGATAAAACGTTCGACCAGGGTCAGAATACACCAGCAGTATGCCAGAATCTAAGAGAGTAGAATACACCAGGGCTTCGTTGAAACATTATTACACAAGTTTAACTTTTATTTGGGCATTTTATGTTATGAACAGTTTTGAACAGAAGAAAAATTACAGGAAATGAAGTTGAGAGAGATGCAACAAAGGTCCACAGCTGGATTCGAACTGGAGACGTTGCAGTCCATGATCTGCATCTTAACCAACATTTTTAAACTAATTATAATAATATAAAATATATAATCAACACACAAGTTACACATTAGAAAACATACACTCAGTTATTAGTTTATTATGTACAGCTAGCTCAAAGTAATGCAGTCTAATACAACACTCCTGCAATAAATCCTCCTTCATGAAGGTTATGTAATGTTCAGTTTTTGTTTAAAAGGTGTTGATTCAACTGTATGGTGATGTTGGAGGATGTAGTTTGTCTACCCTCGATGATATAAACATAGTGGACAACATATTAGTAATCTCTATAAACAGAATCTGTAGGTAAGGGACAAGATTTTGGTATCAGAAGCTTTCTGGTTTCTGTTTGTAGTCCGAGTAGTATTGACCAATCACATTTGAGCGGGCTTTGGTTGTATGCAGGTAAACAGTCCGTGTGGAGAGCAAAAGAGGTGGAACGCATTGGCCGAATCTTGGAACCCATTGGCTATCGCTTGACGACGATTTAGCTTTTTATCAATCTCTGAACCCTAGAGATTAGCTTTTTATTAGCTTTTTTAAAATGTATCTGCATTCAAATCATCATCAGACGATAGCTGATGGGTTCTGAGATTGCTAATTGGACTGTACACAAAGACCGGCGCACGGAAGAAGGAGTCTTGACCCGGATATCCAATGACTACACCGGAAGCCCCAAAACATTGGCCGTTGCCCCCAGAGGCTAAATTGTCGGTAGACGATAGCTGATGGGCTCCAAGATTGACATATTAGAAACACTTGTCATTCATTTTAGCTAGGTGTACCTAATAAGACTAAAAGTCTGCAGCCTAGCTCGCAGCTCTGTGAGGCTGCACTTAGCAGCTGTGGTTTGAGGTAAATGCTAACGTCAACATGCTAACATGCTGATGTTTAGCGGGTGTAGTGTGTAGGTAGATGGGTGTGGGAGTTAAGCCTTAATGAGACACCGTGTGACTCAGCATGAACAAAATACAGTAGGAGTAAAACGAGAGGACAGATTAAAATCATCTACAGCCTCATCATTATAGAAACACAGCGACCGTTAACGTCTCAAAGGTGTTAGTATGAATGTTTGTAGTTGACCTGCCTATGACCTCCACCCCAGTGCATGCTGGGATACTCTGCTGTGACCCTGAACAGCAGTGAGTTGTGATGGAAAAGGAATGAATGAGTCTGTAATTTCTTTTCCTCTGGTCCTCTGACATTTTAAAGATTGACATGTCGTCCTGTGTGTTGAAGATTCCTCCACAGGGTGAGATGTTAGCGCTAAATATCGCTGCAATTACCAGCCTTTTACTGTAGTGAATGAAAGGAAGTGATTCATTTCAGTGAGCTGCTTCTCTGTGTCCTGCCAGCTATGCTTGATTACAGTCCGTGGTTTAGTTCATTTCAGCATGCTATGAAAATCAACTCGCTGAGACTTAAAATGTGTTTGGGATATTGACTTTTATAGCCAAATTAAATTAAAAACGTGGGTTAAATGCGGCTGAGAGCAGGGACTGCTCAACAGCTCTTGCTGTTGGTGCCTTCAAGGACACTCAGACATCAGAGATTAGTTAGCAGTTCTTGGATGGATGTGTTAAGTTCAAACTTAGATGGACTTTGACATTAGGAAGGGTTATTCATTAAGTGATGAAGGTGATTTAAATAGTCTTTTTAATAAGTAATCTGAATAATCAGTGGTGGAAAGTAACTAAGTACATTTACTCAAGCACTGTCAAGTACAAATTCAAGGTACTTGTACTTTACTTGAGTATTTCCATTTTCTGCTACTTTATACTTCACTACATCTCAGGGGTAAATATTGTGCTTTTTACTGCTCTACATTTATTTGACAGCTGGAGTTACTTCAAATTTGATATTTGATATGTTCAGTTAAATAATTTTCAGAGGCTCAAAGAGAGGGTACTTTTACTTTTAATACTTTAACTACATTTACTGATAATACGTATGTACTTTTACTTGTTAAGTTGGAATTCGAATGCAATACTTTTACTTGTAATGGAATATAGTTTTGTTACTTTTACTCAAGTAAAGGATCTGAATACTTCACTGATTGATGGAGATGAAAAAGTGTATTTGTTAGGGAATAATGTGAAAAGTTGATTGTAGTATTATACTCTGTATTTATAGTTAAAAATAGTTTATACAAAAACTGTAAGAAAGACAGGACAATGAGATTTTTGGAGACATAGATGACTGTAAAGTTTTGTATGGACGGTATCTATATAGATATATCGATCACATGACAGATCAGCGTGTTGTATAATGAAACCAGAAACAGCCTCAGACACCACCTGATGAAGGCAAGATAGCCGAAAACGTTTGGTGAATAAATCAGAGTGATGAACTGGAGAAGAGTTGTGTTTTAATTTTGATGATATTTTGGAAAATATTTATCTATTTTATAACAGCAGTCTGGTCCTTTACACACGAGTGGGTCAGCGCAGTTCAGACAAATCCCTCTTCAAACATTTGAGATGCCCTCCACATCTGAACTGTGTCTGAACTCAAACTTCAACCCATCTTGCTTCTCCTCCTATCAATTTATATTGATCTGATATTGGAAATCAATACTTGATGGCCTCAGATGTGTGAGCAGTACAGTTTACTGCTGTGAGGGGCCGAGCGAGGTTGACAGGACAGAGAGAGAGTCAGCAGGTAGGTTGGTAGTTTTAAAACGGGAACTGTGAAAATTGTTCAACCGCGTTGCCATGGCAACAGCGAGCATGTAGATCAGGGGGCTTTTTTTAACACACACACACACACAGAGTGACACTGTGAGGTTAGCACAGGATTCCCTGCTATTCCAGTTTCTATGACAACTCACAACTCATCCTCCTCTCTCAGTCTGCCTCTCTTTTATCTCCGGCTGTAATGGAAGCAGCCATTAAGTTCTGACTTCAATCCTGCTCCGCTTTATTGGCACGGAGTGTAATCAAGTCGCTAATTAGCACCAATGATGATTAATACAAACGATAATTAAATACGCAATAATGTCTTGTATTGATTTGGAAAATAACATCAGCTGTACAGTAGTTCCTGGAGTACTAGAGGCTGTGGTGGTAGTGTTTATATCTTTATATCTGACCCACCTCTCCACCCCCATCATCATTACAGCTGCCATAATACATTTTCTTATAATAGCAATAATGTGAAAGAAGTCGCTCGTAGTCATGAACCTACAGAGAATTATCACCTTCCTCGACTGTCATGGGTCATGACTTCTGATTATTCGTGAACGATCAGCGATCTGGCTGTTGGATGATGGGATGGATTTCTGCATCAGACGTTTGGGTTGGCAGTTCAGCGATCCGATTTCCCACATGGCTGGCGTCAAAAGATCCGTTATAAACTGTAGTGAGCTTGTTTTAATCAGAAGTATTTATTTTTACATGTTATGGCTAAAACTGATCTTGACTCTTGATATAACCTCACTTTTGCCAGACGGTCTCTCCTGGCCGTGAATGTTAGTGTGATTTAGAGATGCTAGTGTGCTGAACTTTTAAACCTCTGACAGAGCCAGGCTAGCAGTTTCCCCGTTTCCAGTCTTTATGCTAAGCTAAGCTAAGCTAAGCTAACCAGCTGCTGGCTCTAGCTTCATAATTAGCAGAGACATGAGGGTTGTATCGATTTTCTCATCTTAACTCTGCAAGAAAGCAAAAAAAAGCGGATTTCCCAAAATGTTGAACTAGTCCCTTAATATTCTAACATAATCATTTTCACATAGCGACCGAATCGTACATTAGAAGGGGAATTGGCAACTGTTTCCAGTCTCTATTTCTGAATGAAATGTTACAAAATGAAAAAATATATAATCCCCTCCCTACCCTCTCTAATAATTGTCATACAGTCCCTAAACTTGCTGTAAAACTGGCAGTTCAACTGTTCTCCAGAACAATGGGACACTTCTGTCTGTGTCTTTGCACATTGTGCTCAGGGTGAAAAACAGGATGTGATGTAACATCCTGAGGCCATTATTAGCGTTGGAGAAGGTGGAGGTCAGATCAGAGTCGGAGTCGGCAGACAGTCTGAATAAGAAGCCGTCCCACAGTCAGATGAAACGCAGAGACCAGAGAAGATTTCAGACACGGCACTTTTCTCACAGTGATCATTTCTGACTTGTCATAGCAGGAAAATCACAAGTGTAATTAATTACATTAACATGTCTGTGTTGCATTTGGTAAATGGGAAGCAGCCATTATCACTGTCATTACTTACACCTTCGAAAATGCAAAATGTCTGCTGTGAGAAATGTCTGTGGGAGGCTGTCAGGTTCATGCTAATGTCTCTGTGTCTGAGCAAACATGCTCACAGTGATGATGCTAACATGCTGATGTTTAGCAGGTATATTATTTACCATCTCAGTTTAGCGTAAAGACAGAGTGCAGCTGAGGCTGATGGGAATGTCTGTAGTTCTGCAGGTATTTGGTCGTAAACCAAAGTGTTGGACACATTAACATGTTGACCTGATGGTGGCGCTAGAGGAAAAGTCAGAGGATCAGCAGAGTTATTAGGATTCATTCTCTGGGGACCATGAATATTTCTACAAAATGCCGTGGTTGCTGTCTGCAGCTGTTTGACGTTTCCAGCTGCCTCGTTTTGAAATGAGAACCCAGTAAAACGGATCTTCTGGCTACATACGTGATACCATGCTAACAGACTGAGCCGGCGTCTGATCCATGTAGAAGATGTAAATAAAGAAACAGCATTGTTCTTGTGTTGCAGTGCAGAGTCCTGTTATCATAAGATAAATGTAAGATTAGCTAAGCAGCACCAAGGGCTTATGGGAAATGGTGTTTAAGGCCGCTAGAAAACAGATTGTTTTTTTAAAAACTACCGACCTTATCTAAACATGTGAAGCGAGTCACACGACATACTGTTGAGAAAGACAGGCTGGATTTTTATTATTAGTGTTGTTATAAATGTGAATGGGATTTTGAATGAGGTTCTCTTACTCCTGGTTGTAAGCTAGCATTTCATCAGGTTCTCACACTTCTGTGTGTACCTGAGTATTTCTCTGACTACAGCACACCGCTTCGTCATGTGGAGAAATCAGTGTGTTAGACAAGTTTTTAGCTTGCTAGTGAACATTAGCTCGGTTGCTAACAAGCAGCAGAGGTGAGGGAATGCTAATTAAAACAGCTTTAACCGCCTGAATACATTTGTGTAATGAAATAAAGATTTAATTATTATTTGCACTGCATTGCAGACTGTAATCACAACTCTCTTTGTGTGTGTGTGTGTGTGTGTGTGTTTCAGCCACATGCCTCTGAGTCCGGCTGCTGACACCAAACATGATCGCCCGCGGCAACAGGCGGTTACTAACGGCAACCCGACAGGCTCTGCTGTTGCCAGGGACGACGACGCGGATGACACGCCACCTGGAAACAGCATTGTCGTCCGCATTGGCATCCCAGACCTGCAGCAGACGGTAACACACATATATACAGTATATATATATATATAGTTTTATTTATATATATATATATATATATATATATATATATATATATATATATATAACTATATATGAGTAGAGGATAAAAAAAGTACATGAATGAATCAGCAGGACAAACCTGTGTGTCTGTCTGTCTGTGTCTGTCTCTTTCTCTGTCTGTCTGTTTCTCTGTCTCTGGCTCTCTCAGAAGTGTTTGCGGTTGGACCCAGAGTTACCAGTTTGGACCAGTAAGCAGAGGGTTCTGGTGACGTTGACTCAGTCTCTGTCGGATGTTTTGAACTATGGTCTCTTCCAGCCGGCGTTCAACGGCCGAGCCGGAAAGTTTCTGGACGAAGAGCGACTGCTGAAAGAGTATCCTCTCCCTCCAATCACGCCCATCCCATACCTGGAGGTACAGTATGTCTAGTTTATCATTTTATTTCTATTTTTGTCAACAAATTCCATGAAAAGACCAACAGGGTGTCAGACCGTCTCTCAATACTGTCTGACTTCCTGTCTGTGGCTCTCAGCTCGGAGCCCATTGGTTCCTACTGAAGACGTCAATCTTTAAAAACAGCTCAAAAATATATAGTTTCAGGAGGAAATAGTGCATTTGTTGGACTATTTTCAGCGGCAGATTAATCCACATTTGGTGCTCTAGCGAGTATTTGGGGCAGCAGGACGGTGGGTGTGGGACTGAGTCTAAATAAACTACAGACCCAAATTGTTCAATGTTAAATAGATAAATAAAGAAGACATTATGAAACAAATATCAGATCTATAAATATATATATAACCTGAAACTGAAATAATCTGATTACTTTTTTAAACTCAGCTCATTATTTTTACAGTTGATTAATCTGAGCAGTTTAAATATCAAACTGTTCCTTTCTAAAGTCTGTTTAATTTCACGACGCCATTTTTCCCTATGACCATCTTTAACATGTTGTTGTGCGATTGGCTGTCTGTTAATTCAGACCAAAGCAACAGCCAATCACACGCATTAACTGGCTCAAAAGTAGACTGAAAATAAGCAGGATAAAATAACTTTTCACAATAATGAACTGACTTTTAAATGTAGTATTTAATTAGTTTTATGGTTATATTACACATTTCGTCTGTATATTATTATGATTATTCATATTTGTTCATTTAACATGTCACCCATGGCTCAGAGGAAGAAGAGATGTCAGACTGTGATACACACACAGTACTTAGTGGATAGTTAGTGGATACATTTACTGCTGGTTTGAGTCTTTTCATGGGATTTAATGTGACAGATACGTTTGACAACTCGTATATTTGTATAAGCATCTTTTGTATTAGTACAACCGTTCACGTCTTATTTTACAGTTCCGTTACAAGAGGAGAATTTACACGCAGAGCTACGTGGACGATAAACAGCTGGCCAAGCTGCACACCAAGGTACACACACACACACACACACACACACACACAGTGTATTATTTTGTGGCATAAGATTAGTTTGATTAATCACTTTAAGTACAGCTACAGACACCAATGTGTTTTAAGAAGGTCTTGACAATACAAATCCTTTAAAAATGCAGAATAATAATACTGTATTCGTACTCCAACTATTTATAATAAAAACACTAAGCAATGTGTCTCATTTCTAATAGTAAATATATTGAAAGAAATCTTTCTTCTGCCTGCACTGACTTCTCCATGTAAGAGATTTTGTAGGAGGATTCGTGCCGTATCTTCAGATGAATGCATCGTTTCGATTTGTCTTTCAGGCCAACCTGAAGCGCTTTATGGAACATGTCCATCAGAAGAATGTGGAGAAGGTTTCCAAATGGCTGGAAAAGGGCCTGGACCCCAACTTCCATGACTCTGACACTGGGGGTGAGCACGAACACACACAGTACCATCTGAACATCCACACAACACTCAGCTAATATTATTATGTTTTAATTATTATATGCTGAAAAGTCTGACATTATGGGAAATCCTTCAAACATGTTTTTAGCCTAGCTTAGCACAAAGACTGGTAGCAAGGGGAAACTGCTAGCCTAGCGCCATCAAAAGTTAAAAAGTTCACCTCACAGCAACTTCAAAACGTTCTGATTTCCATGTTGTATCTCATTTATTAAACACTCAGTTTGTGGTTTTCACAAATTCAAATAAAGCATTCAAATAAAATACTGGAAAACAAAGCCAGAGATGAAATATTTGACCACCAAAACTGAAAATTTCTGTTTAATTATATGTTCTTGCTATATAATGATTTAAATGTGATTTAAAAGCCGTCAAATTCAAATGTGTTGAGTCCAAATTTATTAGAATCAACCTTAAAAAACCTTTATGTAAAATGTGAAAATTGTGGAACATGAACTTCCTCTGTCCAGTGATCTGCTCTTCTTTTGGAGCAGTACTAACTTGTTTGGTTGCTTGTGTCTCAGAGTGTCCTCTGACCCTGGCGGTCCAGCTGGAGGAGAGCTGCGACTTAATAAAAGTTCTTCGCAGTGGAGGAGCTCACCTGGACTTCAGGACCAGAGACGGTATCACCGCTCTGCATAGGGCCGTCCTCTGCAGGAACAGCGCTTCTCTCACTGTAAGAAAACACCGCTCTCTGCTGCTCTGCTCCCATTTTTTATTGTCAGCAGCGTCCCTCTTAATAGCCTCCATAACCCCGGGGTCTCCCATGGACTGTTTAACTGTAGCTAAGTGAGAAAGGAATAATGTATAGTGTTGCTTTGTTCATGACCCACGGAGCTTATTCTTTATTTGCACCACATCTCCAAAGCGGATTTTACCTTATTATTTTAAACAGCTCAAGTAACACTTGTAAAAAAATTACAGCCATTTCCAGGTGCTCAGATCGAGAGGCGGCGGCCATCTTTGCACTATAAGTTTTTTTGGCAGCTATATAATCTTATTTTTATTTGTGAGACCAGACCTCCTTAAATCCCCGTCCTATTGTGGTCCTCAGACTCTGCTGGACCTCGGAGCATCTCCGGACTACAAGGACAGCAGAGGTCTGACTCCCCTCTATCACTCTGCCATGGTGGGCGGCGCCCCCTACTGCTGCGAGCTGCTGCTGCAGGACCACGCCACCATCGGTACGGAGGCTCGCAGGGTCAATCATCCATGTTATAATACACCGACACGTGTGTGTGTGTGTGTGTGTGTGTGATGACATCACTGTTGCTGTTTAAACATTTACTGTGTGATTACTTTTATTATTTATTAATTTTGTTTGTGGCATTTGTGAGAAAAAACACTTCACCGCTGAAAGACTTCTTGTTGTCATGGTTGCAGGGATGACTGATGAGAACGGGTGGCAGGAAATCCACCAGGTGACACACACACACACACACACACGCACGCACACAAAATCAGTTAAATTACTTTCCCTATACAATTATAATTTTGTGTGTGTGTGTTCAGGCATGTCGCTATGGTAACGTGCAGCACTTGGAGCACCTGCTGTTCTACGGCGCAGACATGAGTTCCCAGAATGCTTCAGGAAACACCGCACTGCACCTCTGTGCTCTCTACAACCAGGTAACACCCAAAAACACACTAAATACACAAAAAGATTTTGTTTTGGTCATAAAAAAAGATATTTTTCTCCTGAGTCCTGTTGTTGTCGTCATGTGATGTCTCTTTATTTTCA
This sequence comes from Macquaria australasica, assembly GCA_005408345.1. NCBI lineage: Eukaryota > Metazoa > Chordata > Actinopteri > Centrarchiformes > Percichthyidae > Macquaria > Macquaria australasica. Next base: position 17,930 of record SEMN01001481.1, read on the forward strand.
TGTTTATTTTGAAGATGATAAAATAATCACTGCTGGTTTTGCAGGACAGCTGCGCCAGAGTGCTGCTGTTCAGAGGAGCAAATAAAGACGTCAAAAACTACAACAACCAGACTGCCTTTCAGGTAAAATAAAACTACAACTTTCAAGGATGCTTTGTTACCAGTTCGTCGTGGTGCAAACACGAACTGGACCAAACACTGGATTGTGGGTATATATATATATATATATAAACAACAAGTCCAAACAAGATAATGACTTAATAACTGAAATTACATAATCTTTTCGGGTGTCAGTAAAATTCAAAAGCTTAATTACTATTCAATTTACACGACCGACCAATGTGCTAATAAAAACTGCATAATTAAAGTTGCATAATAAAAAATGATCCCTCTTTAGTCAAACCAGGAAGAGACGTATGTGCTGAACAAGTTATAATCACTGGAACAAACAGACGCCATCTTGGAGTGCAGTTCTCATAAAACCTCGTGTATTTTGGCAGGTCCTCATAAGAAAAAACAGCAACTAGAACTAAAAGAAACCAACGGGTTTTTTTTCCACACAGTTTCTGCTGAGTTGTTCAGATTTGAGTTAATATCCCTGTCCCCACAGGAGTCCAATTTATTTAAAGCAAGTCTTGTGATATTCTACATTTATTTAATAGTCATTAAAGCTCATGTTCTGTTTTAGGAAATTACTGAGCCCTTTTTAAAAAATGAAACTTTATATTTGTGAGGTGTTTTTAAAGGTTTACGTCTTCAGTAGGAACCAATGGGCTTGGAGCTGAGAGCCACAGACAGGATTTATAGACAATAAGAAGAATACAGAATAAAGCCAGTCTTATCCTTTAATGGATATATATAAAAGCCCAACATGTGATCCAGCTGTTGTTATGATAATGCACTTCTCGTGTGTGTAGGTGGCGATAATTGCTGGAAACTTTGATCTTGCAGAAATCATAAAGATCCACAAAACCTCTGATGTTGGTGAGTTGGCTGAGAGTGTAAACACACTTAAATCCAGTGTGTATGTGTGTGTAAGTGCACATATCTCAGTAGCTGGTGAAGTTAACTGTGTGTGTGTGTTTGTGTATATGTGTCCAAGTAGTTCCCTTCAGAGAAACTCCATCCTACACAAAGCGCCGCAGAGCCGGTGTGACCAGGACGCCAGCTGGAAATGGTCTGTCTTCTCCGCGCTCTCTGATTCGCTCAGCTAGTGACAACGCTCTGGAAAGCCCCGCCTCATCTCCTGGCCCCTCCCTCCAAAGCCTGGAAACACATCATGACACGCACACACATTCGCTACGACGACACACACGGCGGCTCAGGTACACACACACACACGTAGATGCTTACACATACACTGAGACACAGGCTTATTTTATTATAGTTATAAGTACTGGTGTAGTCAGCATCAGTACAGGTGTAGTTGACATCAGTACTGGTGTAGCTGCGTCAGTACTGGTGTAGTTTGTGTCAGTACTGGTGTAGTAGGTGACAGTACTGGTGTAGTTGTGTCAGTACTGGTGTAGTTTGTGTCAGTACTGGTGTAGTAGGTGACAGTACTGGTGTAGTTGCATCAGTACTGGTGTAGTTGCATCAATACTGGTGTAGTAGGCGTCAGTACTGGTGTAGTAGGCGTCAGTACTGGTCTAACCTGTCTGTCTCCTCCCTGCCGGTGTCTGTATCCTGTACCTCTCTCTGACCCGTCTGTCTGTAGCCCGAGCGGTGGAGGTCATGTGGAGAACAGCCCCCCCTCGTCCCCTCCCCCGACCCCCCAGATGCGGAAGAGGAGGCTGTACAGCGCTGTACCAGGACGCACCTTCATCGCCACCCGGTCCCATGTCCCCCAGGGGCCTGGAGAGATCCAGCTGCACCGAGGAGAGAGGGTGAAAGGTCAGAAAGAAGACAGTTGTCTGTCTGTAGTGAACCAGTGTTTAATACTGACTGTGTGTGTTGTGGATCTACAGTTCTGTCTATAGGTGAAGGGGGATTCTGGGAAGGAAGCGTTAAAGGAAGAACTGGCTGGTTTCCTGCTGACTGTGTGGAAGAAGTCCAGATGAGACAATACGACCCGCGACTGGGTAAATATAATACTACATCCTTTAGAAAACCACCTATAATGTATAATATACTGTATACATATAGAGATATTTAAGACGGGGTTTAACATTAAATATGACTGATATTTGTAAGATGGTGGTAAACTTTATTTATAAACTGTACTTCTAGATGATAAATGTCCATGTGTGTTTCAGAGACGAGGGAGGACCGCACTAAGAGACTGTTCAGACATTATACTGTAGGATCCTATGACAACTACACCTCCTACAGGTAATACACCATCATTACACCTCTTACAGGTAATGTACTGATACTACACACTCCTAGTTAGTTAGATGGTCAATTTATTGGCCTAAATATCATAAACACTTTATATAGTCAAATAAAAACATTAAGGTCCATACAGATACATACGAAATATCAAACGAGAAGGTTGTTACACCAAATGTGGCATCATAATTACTGAAACGATTAATATATTTTTTTTCTCTTGATGTTGCCAAGACGACAGCATTATTTATTTGCATTAAAACATGAAGTCATTTTTAGGAAAGTATCGGGTAATACTTCACCAAATACAGGTCAAAGACTAGATTAAAAAAGTTTAATTTTATGCAATTCATTGAATTTTAATTATTTGTTATTAAATACAATTTATTCATGATTTAAACTTTTTTATTTCATATACATCATGAATATTGTATATATGTTATATTAGTATTTCACTGCATCATGTACAGAGAAACAAAACACACTTAAAACACACTTAAGTAATGAATTACGATATAACTGGAAAAGATCAGTAACTACTATGAATGATAATATAAAAACTTTATTTATCCGGCATTTTCAAAACATACTGTGTGCACAAAGTATTTTACACAGCAATAAAACAAGTCAAGTCAGTTATAACAAACCCCCTCCAAAACACCCTTCAATGGTTAAAAAATTTAAAATTAAAAACAATATGGACACATGTAAGGAAAACTCATTAATAAAGCAAAGATTACGAAAATAAACTCTTTAATAAACTCTGAAAGCATATTACAGCATCCACACTGTGCATTCACTCCACTATTTATTAAACTACAAAAACCCCTGAAGATGTTGTGATGAACGGGTTTCTGTTGTTTCTGTGTGTCAGCGACTATGTGATTGAGGAGAAGACGGCCGTGCTGCAGAAGAGAGAGAGCGAGGGATTCGGCTTCGTCCTCAGAGGAGCGAAAGGTAGAAAAGATGGATGGATGGGTGGAGGAGTGGTGGGTGTTTGGAGGTGTTGGGAAGAAAAAAAAGAAAGAAAGATATTTAGTCTTCAGAGGAAGAGCAGTGAGCTTTAAAACTCCTCGCTGTGTTGTTTCATAATAATTACAGAATCCACCGAGTCTCATCCTGTCTCTGAAAGACTAAATAGGACTTTAGACTTAACCTGGATCCTCCAAAGAACCTGCAGTGGGTCAGAGTTGACGCGCTACTAACATTTTAAGGTTTGCACCAGCTGCAATAGTCACTCAATGTCACTGTCATTATTTTACACTAGCTGTAGATTAAGGCTGTATAGTTATCAGCTAGTCATAATGCTTTGTCCTAGTTTACGTACCTTTTCGTTGTTATTTGGTGATTAACATTAGCCGTTTTTAGCCATTAGCCTCTTCGCTGTTGCGTAGAGAGACAATGCGGCCATGTTAATGGCCACAGGAAGTGAAAACGTCATTTTCCCAGACAGTATTTTGGTTAGTGTGGACTTTACGCCAGAGTAGCTAAGATGAACCTGACGTCTCCGCGGTGCAACCAAACAGACACAGTTTTAGTATCAAACTAACTAGTTTCAACGTATCGTTTAGTGTGAACTTTGCCCCCTAACTTAAGAGAGGACTTGCGTAAAGCTGCTGTAACACACTGCTGATCATAACCAGGAAACTAGTGCACATTATTATCACACTATGATAATAATCAGGAGGTGCTCGATTACCTCCTCCCACTTCACACCTATTTGTGGTAGCGTTTGCAAAAAAGAACAAGTTCAACAAAACTAACAGGAGAGTACAGGAGCTGTCAATCAAACAGTCTGTAGAGGCCCACACAGTCCTGACATGAGGTCCAGTCAGCCACCTGTGGAGGTGGACTTTGGGTGTGCTGGTGTACTTTAAAGTGAAATGTTGCTGGAGCAAACCATCTTTAAATTCCTCGCTAATAATGAATCAGGTTGCAATGAACAACAAAAAACATGTTCAGTTTGTTCTGTCAACATGTTTTCCACCTCCCTACCTGTCCCTTTTTCAAGCCGAGACCCCCATCGAGGAGTTTGCCCCCACCCCAGCATTCCCTGCCCTGCAGTACCTGGAGTCGGTAGACCAGGGGGGCGTGGCCTGGAGGGCAGGGCTACGGACTGGAGACTTCCTCATAGAGGTAACAGCTGTCCTCCAATATGTGGCATCATCAGACCTCTGCTACAGATCATTAAAGCTTCACCTGTCTGTCTGCCTGTCTGTCTGTCTGTCTGTCGTCCAGGTGAACGGGGCCGACGTGGTGAAGGTGGGTCACCGGCAGGTCGTTTCTCTGATCCGTCAGGGAGGAAGTCGACTGCTGATGAAGGTCGTATCCGTTTCCAGAAAATCAGAATCCAACCTGGTCAGGAAGAAAGGTGCAGCTGTCTGTCTGTTATTCTTTCACCTTATTATTATTATTATTAATCATTTCTTTGATTTGCGGCCCATCTTTGAATTAAATCATAAAATGTAATTTTACTGAACTAGTTTGACATTTAGAGTTGTGGATCTCAGGTCAGTTTGAAGTCAACTTTGACTCCTTAGGGACTGGATTTAGTTGATTTTCTCAATTTCAAATATATAATAATATATATAAATACTGAGAAACTATAATGATAAAATAATCATGTTCATATGCAGTATAATAATTAGAGCTGAAACAATAAGTCGATTTGTCGATTGACAGAAAAATAATCTGCAACTATTCTGATGATATTTTAATCGTTATTTATATATCCGTTTTATATCATTTTAAACTGAACACCTTTTGAGTCGTGGACTTATTTGACATTTTATAGACTTAATGGATTACCAATTAACCTGCTGATTAGTTTTTCAGTTAATGAAAACAATCATTAGTTGCAGCTCTAATAATAATGCATATTTTTATTTTGTATTTATTATTATTTTATAACTAAAAGATGACAACTTGAACTTGTGTCAAGAAAAAGATTATTATTTTGTTATTACAAAAACAGACCTAAGTGACTTCACTGCAGATGGTGTCACTAAAGGAGCAAACTACACATGAAGTACAGTTTGTTTCTTAACTGTGATCTGATTGGTTCTTGTCTTGTAGCTCCACCCCCTCCAAAACGAGCTCCCAGCACCTCGTTGACACTCAGATCCAAGTCCATGACCGCTGACCTGGAGGAGATAGGTAAAACACACACACACACACACACACACACACACACACACTTCAGTCAAACTGTAGGAGTGTGTGTTGTTGACCTTTGCTCTGTCTGCAGCCAGGAGGAGACGCATCGGTGAGTCACACGGGTCTTATGATGATGGTTGTTGTTGTGATGTCACACTGCTGTGATGATATTGTTGAGTCTCATGGCATGATGTTGCAATGATGTCATGGTGTTGCAGTGATGTAACAGCCAGGGCTGTAGCAGAGGACACCCGACACGTGTCAGTTTAATGGTTAATTACACATGTGTCACATGTTGGGTGATGTTGAGGCTGATTCTGAGATTTGTTGGACGAATTATCCTGAAATCTGACTGTTTTTAGGCAAAAAAAACCAAACAAATTTAAATAAAATAAAAGGGTTTTAGTGTTCTCCACAGGAACCCATGTTAGTGCAGAGAAGGCTGTGAAACATTTAGACCATCAGGTAGGAAGGGAGATAAGAGTTACAGGAAATAAAGTAATAAATAAAATGTGAAAATTGGCTATTTTTGAGTGATTTTTGGTTGGAGTTTGGTTGGTGGATCGTTGAAAATTTCTTCGGTGAGTGGGGTTCCTCTTGGGGGGAATTTAGACTCATTTAAATTTAAATTTTACATTTATTCTGACACAAACAAGAAAAGATGTGATTTAGCACCTGAACGCCTCAGTATTGCTACGGCCCTGTAGCCCTGTTAGCCCGGCTAACTGATGTCGTGGTGTTAAGTTTTGATTTAGTGATGTCATGTCACTTTTTTTTTTTTTTTTTTTTTTTTTTACAATTGGTGTCATGTTGTTGTTGTGATGTCATGAGGCTGTGTTTCATTCTGTTCAGTTTGTTTATCTTGTTTTCATCATGTCTCCTCCCTCCAGAGAAACTGGATGAGATGTTGGCCGGGGGTCAACAAGAAGTGGTTCTGAGGGCCCGCCCATCAGACGACTTCAGGGCAGCGACGGTCAAACAGAGACCGACCAGCCGACGCATCACACAGGCCGAGATCAACGTAAGACAAGCATTCATAAACACTCATGGGGTCCAGTCTCCAGACTCATGGAGAGGAACCAGAGAAACATTACTGTGCACAAACCTGTGATCTGGCTTTCAGACTTTCATCCAATTTTTACCATTTGTCTTGAGAATTACTGCCTAATTTGACCTCTTCAGGGCTGTAAAAATAAATAACTTTTTGGTTGAACTAGCTGATGATGAGGGGCTGCTTTGTTTTAAGGGGTCACAAGCCAAAAAGGTTGGGAACTGCTGCCTCAAAAATGTAACTACTGTTTTCTCCTGCCGGTGGAGATCATTAAGCAGGTTGAAAAAAAGATTAATAAATTGTTTTTGCATCTCCACTGCAAACCTTCTGCTCACCACGATCACCGCTATTAATCAACGTAAACAGAGCAATCGCATGGCAGGAGTTTCCTATTCAGTCGTGAGATCTGGCCAAATAGAAGTTACCTGGATGTAACTCCAGTAAAGACTAGTAGAGTAAAGAATGTAAACGCAGGACACGGCTTGATCGTGTTCGATACAACAGGTGGTGCCACCAACAGGCTGAAGTATCTAAACAGACACTGTAGGTATCAACAGGATGACTGTGTCAATACAAACCCACCTTTATCCCACCAGAGGAGTGTCAGAGAGTTCAGATGTTATGACTTCATAACTGTGTGTGTGTGTGTGTGTGTGTGTGTGTGCGCGCGCGCGCGTGCAGTCGTTGTTTGAGCGTCAGGGTCTGGTGCCCCCCACACCTCCAGAGAAGAGCACCATGGCTTTACCCAGAGGAATGTCCAGAACCAAGAGCTTTGGTGAGGCGCACACACACACACAGAGTATTATACATGCATAAATATTTATAGACAGTGGTGGAAGAAGTACTCAGATAAGTAAAAGTCCTGCATTCATTACTGGACTAAAAGTACAAAAGTATCAGCATCAAAATATATTTAAAGTACCAAAAGTAAAAGTACTCATTATGCAGAATATATATTTATTATATAATTGGATTAAAATTATTGGTGCATTAATGTTGCAGCTGGTAAAGGTGGAGCTCATTTTAATGACTTTATATTCTACTGGGGAGCTTAATCTTTAAATAATACATCTTCATTTATTAGTTGATTTATATGTTGTATTAATAATCTGAATCTGCAAAATAAGTTGTCGGGCAAATCTAGTGGAGTAAAAAGTATAATACTGGCTTCCAAAGTGTAGTGGAGTAGAAGTATAAAGTAGCATAAAATAGAAATACTTGAGTAAATGTACTTAGTTACATTCCACCACTGATTATAGATACTTATTTTTAATGTGTGATAATAACATTGATTTTACCATGTTGATAACTTTTCAGAAGTGACAAATAACATTTTAATGTATTTATTTTTCATTTTTAAATGTTAATTTAGGGATAATTCTTGTATCATTTCTTTTATTTGGTTACATCAGAGTTTTATTAGTGTTTTTTTATAAATGTATATATATTTAGAGATGTGCATCACAGGTCAGGTTAATTTAAATTTAGTTTCAAGCAACACACAAACTGTACTGTAAACACATTATGATACCTATTATATATATATTATTATGTTAAGTCAGTTGTCTTTATATAACCCCAAAATCACAAAATTTTGGGTATATTTTGGCTGTTTATATAGTTTGAAGAATTTGTTGGGTACCTTGATTTTAATGTTTCCACGGTTACCACGGCAGGCACACCTGAGGACGACAGGATCTCGGCTCTGATCAATGAAAGTCGGTTTCCACGGAGCTCCTCACTGACAGACAGCTTCATCCCTCCTCCTCCTCAGACAGCTCCACCCCCTCCTCCCTCCGCCTCCTCCCCGCTCTTCCTCCTGGACTCCGGCCCTCCTCCATCCTTCCTCCCCCCTCCTCCCCCGGCCAGAGGGGAGGGGCTGACCCGCTCCAGCTTCAAGCCGGGGGCGGAGCCGAGGCTCCAGGAGCTCTCCGATTCGCCAACAAGGAGCCACGCCCACGCCGAGCGGCAGAGGAAGGCGAGGTCGATGATCATCCTGCAGGACACGCCGCCGCAGCTGCAAGCTGACGCGCACGCCACCGCCACGCACATGCTGCACACTGCCACACACACTGCCACGCACACGCTTCACACTGCCACACACACCTCCACACTGTCTCTCCACAGCACCAGCCCCGCCCTCGGTCACTCACCGCTGTCACGCCGCCGGGGACGACCAATAGAAAACCCTTATGCTAACGTGGGACAGCAGGCTCCGCCCTCCAAGCCGCAGAGGAGGAAGTCACCTTTGTTGAAACAACTTCCTGTAGAGGAGCAGGGTCAGGATTGTTCACACCTGTTGGCTTTCTGATTTCCATGGAGTTATATTTGTGTCTAGTCTAGTGCATGATGGGAAGTTTTGAGCACATTAATTATATTTTGAAGATAAATTATTGTCACGCAAAATAGTTCTGTGGTAAATACATCTATTTGCTATTAACAGCCTCTCTCACTCAGTTTTACTCTGCTCTGTGCTCTCACGTTTGTTCCAGTTTCAAGTTTTATACAGTTCTGAAAACATTTATTAAATTCTGTAACTAACTACCCGTACTGGTTGGTAGCTGGCCAACCTCTGGCAGATATGCAGTAGCTAAGTGAGCTAACGTTTGGTGAAATCTTAGACATTGTTTTGTTGGACAGTGTGCTACATCTCATTTTAAAAGCCTACATTGTGTTAAGCTATTAGCAATAGCCAAGATGCTCGAAGGTATTTGCAGTAATCAGTAAGTCAATGAGCTGTATAAATAGACTCAACTCAGGGCTTAATGTTTATAATGCCACAGCTATGTAGCTTAGTTAGCTACTTCTCATAGGTCAGAGGTTAGCTAGCTACAAGATACCTAGTTTGTGAGCTAAACAAAGTATAGACTAACCCATGAAAATTGAATTTCATCAAGGTTACCAAAACAAAAACTGTCCAAACTACTTCCGTACGGCTGTGGTGTACTTACTTTCTCCCGGTGCTTCCCTGGTGACCGATAACCTCCTCGTGATCGAACTGGAGACAACACAGCCAATCATATATGACCTCCTCCAATTCTTCCGATTGCCTGAAATTGAGAGAGAATGAGAGAGGTTGTCATTGTCTGCTTATGTGGATAAAAGCAAACAAGCAAGTCAATGTATTGAGTACTGAATTGATTTGTTTGCTCAAATTAAATTATTTTTTCTCTACAAAATGTGCTTGTGTGCTCAAAATGTCTAATTATGTGCTCAGGACTGAGATACAAATATAATGCTATAGACTCCTAATCATCACTTCAGTCAGTCTGACTGTTTTGTTTCTCTCTTCTTCTAGGACTTCATGATTCGTCTAAATTAGAGCCACCCAGCAGCCCCAGTAGGGCGGAGCTGTACCAGCAGCAGGTTCTTTCAGAGCGCGCTCGGGTTCAGGGCCGCAGATCGTCTCTCTTCCTGTCTGTGGAGGGATCCGGGTCAGAAAACCAGGTGCCCCTCCTGACTCAAAGCCATTCAATGGACGACCTCGGCGAGCTTCCCCCTCCAGCCCCGGTCCTGTCGCCCTCACCAACACCTCACACCTTCCTCCACCCACTGACAGGGAAACCTCTAGGTCAGTCTGACAGCACAATCTATCTCTTGTCTGTTCTGCCGTCTGTTGGAGAGGTAATGGCTAACCCGGTGTTTGTGGCTCCAACAATCTCCTCTTCTCTCCTCAGACCCCTCATCTCCACTCGCCCTGGCTCTTGCTGCACGAGAACGAGCGCTCACTGCCCGCACGCCGAGCCCTGAGCCTCGACTAAAACACGCATCTGCCTCCACCACGCCCATCCCCACCCCAGCTGCCAGCCCCGAGGGAAGACACAAGCGCACCCCTCTCACCACCCCGCAGAGCAGCCCCGAACCGCGATCTAAACGCACCACCCCTCAGACAAGCCCCGAGCAGCGAACCAAGCGCACCACTCCCCAGACCAGTCCTGAGCTGAGGCATAAACGCATAACCCCACCTTTGTTTCCTGACGGACAGGTGGAGCGTCCAGAAACAGAGGGAGGAGTTACATCACCTGCCGGCCCCTCCCCTGAGCGCTGGAGACCCACCCCCGTGCCATCGCTGGCCAACGAGGGTCACTCTGCTCTGATTGACAGGCGCAGAAGCCTCACAGTGGGCAGCTCTGAGGAGGAGGGCGGGGCTTACACAGTTACACTCCCACCAGCACTGCTGTCATCCAGTGATGAGGAGACTAGGGAGGAGCTCCGCAGAATTGGCCTGGTAGCTCCACCCCCTGCCTTTGCCTGTCCCCCCGCCCCCCCTCCCCCATCCTCCCTCACCTTGTTGCCACGGCGAGGTGGGGAGGGAGGGGGAGGAGAGAGCGGTCCTGACTCCCTGGGTAGACGAGGAGATGAGGAGGAAGGTGGTGATGAACGACTCCTTGACAGCTCCTCCTCCCCCAGCTCGCTCCCCCCCTCCATCACCTTGGCCTCCCCTCCTGCTCCATCCTCCCCCTCCTCCCCTCCTGCTGCTCACCCTTCCCCCTCCTCCCCCTCCACCTCCCCAATTGCTCTTAAGCCACGCCTTCGTTCACCTATTGGTCGGGGCCGCTCTGCGCTCCGGGACCCGCTGCTGAAGCAATCATCAGACAGTGAGCTCCTCCCGTCTGCTGCATCCTCCTCCTCCCCCTCCTCCCCACTCTGTTCCTCCCCCACCAGTGGCGGCAGCCGACAGCCACGCTATCTGTTCCAGAGGAGGTCCAAGCTGTGGGGAGGTGGGGATGACCGCGGGGATGAGCGGCGGGGCCTCAGCCCGGAGGAAGGAGGAGGCCGTCCAGCAGCACTGGGAGGTCAGGGGTCGGGGTCAGCTGTGGATCTGACCAGCCGGTCGGCGTCAGCGCTGGAGCTGAGCGGCAGGGCGGGGTCTGGACTGGATCTCGCTAATCGGCTACAGCTACTCAACAAAGACAGTCACTCTCTGGGGGAGGAGCCGAGTCCCCTCGATCCAGGCCGGAGGTCTCCAGTAGGAGGTGCCAGGTACATCGAACTGCCTTACATTGCAAATACTGCAGTACTACTGACCTGATAGTACTATTGTGTGTGTGTGTGTGCGTGTGCATGGTAACAGAATCTGTTTGTGTTGTTCCAGATGTGTGGACAGTGGAGAGAGTAAATCGTAGGTTTTTATCTCTGGTAAACATTTCTCGTTATCGCTAAGAGATGATTTTCATCTGCTAACAGCTAACTAACATGCACCTTCTTTGCAGATGACTAACTACTAAATGTCTGAAATTACTATCCCAGCCGTCTTGGAAACTTTGGAATTGACCATTTGCTAAACACCTCCCCCGAAAAGCGATAGTCCAATCATAGCTTAGCAAACGTAACAAGGCCTGTCAAGCTTTGTATTTCTCAACACGTGGTATGCATGGCGCTGAGAAAGTTTGGGGAGTTGTGTCTTTTTTTGTTAACCCTTTTGAAAACCAAAAACACAAGCAAAAGTGTAAAAAATAGATTAAACAGTCTGTTTATCTGCTCTAATGTAAGCTGCAAACATTAGCATATCTAAGTAGCTTAGTTCTTACAGTAGCACCTTAATGTCACTTCTAAGGCCAAGAGTTAGCATATCATTAGCTAGCACAAATCAAACGTCTTGGTTGCGTGATGTTCTATAGTAAGCCAAGCAGGAGACCGAGTTTCAACCAACCCATGGAGTCAGCATTAATTAGCCAGCTAGCTATAGCTCATAAAAGCTACCAGCAACAGTCATTTCAGCCATCAAAATAGAAATGAGAAGTTGTTGTTTGTCTACTTCTGTTTGAAATCAAGAAATCCGTTGCTTCCATAATAACTAAGAATTTAGACTTGCAAATCTGCCACGGTTATCATTGTAAACCGCATGTGCTGTGCAAGAATGGAGAGCTTAACAGGCGCAGTCAACAGTCACTAAGAGGGGCGGGGCTTAGCGAACGGTCAATCAGTAACACACAGTCATGTAAACACATCAACTGATAACTGCGGTAAGTCATGTTTATGTCATTGATATACTGTTTCATGTGTTGCAGGTTGTTCTCTAGTCTTGGTGAACTCCACACTATCTCCCAGCGAGGATATGGCGCCAGCTATACAGTCCGACCAGGAAGTCGCTACCCTGTCACCCGCCGGAGCCCCTCCCCCTCTCCCTCCCCATCTGATAGGTCAATAGGGCTTGCCTCCTCCTGCTCTGAAAGGCCAGATCTGAGCTCGGGTCGCGGTCTAACCATCCTGAAGTCGTCCAGTCTGAGTCTCCCCTCAGAACCAAAGGAGGTTCGGTTTGTGATGCGAAGTGCCAGCGCACGAACCAGGTCCCGTTCACCCTCACCTTCACCCCACGCCTCTCCCTGCCCCTCCCCCGTCCTCAGCGGGCCCCTGTTGGCCCTTCGGCCATGGAGGCAGCGGCCCCTCAGCCTGTGGAATAAATACGACGTGGGTGACTGGCTGGAGAGCGTGGGCCTGGCCGAACACCGCCAGCGCTTCCAGGAGCACGAGATCGAAGGCTCTCATCTCCCCGCCCTCACCAAAGACGACTACGTGGAGCTGGGCGTCACCAGACTGGGACACCGAATCAACATCGAGAGAGCACTCAGACAGCTGCTGGATGGTTCCACTTGACCCCTCACCTCTGACCGCTAACCTCTAGACATCCTGAACTGTGACCTCATAACCCCTGACCTCTGGTCAGACACTAGGCCATCTCTTTGACTAGGATATCTTAGCAGTGACTGAATCTTTAGACCTTTTTACCAACGTGGAGCCCAGCTCTCTGAGTGATCTCGGTGACAGTTTGGGCTTATCAGCTCTTTGATCAAACCAAAAGTACTGGTAGCACCAAGGTCTGTGTCCAGTATTTGGCTTTAGTGTTGATTCAGACCTCCAAGATTTAGTTTGGACTCTGTTAACATCTAGTGCCTGTTGTCTGTGCTGTAAAAACTCAACCACATTTAAGCCCAACAATGCACAGAGCATGCACTGCACTTATTTTCCACCAGGTTTTACGGTGGAACCACATAAACTGACCTCCACAACACAAAAATTAGGTTCGAGTATGAGTATTGACGTGAGAAGGAAGTTAAGGCGGCAACCATTTTCCTGTAGTGATCAATAGTGGAAAAGTTAATTTTGTGCATCTCTGAATTCTCAACTGAGACTTGAGTAAAAAATCTCCTGCATGGCAGAAAATGTCTTAGAGAAAAGATTCCAGGCTAGAAAATTATTGTGATTATATACATTCCAATGTAGTCTGTAGCATCATAGTTAGCTTCTTTGTACGTGCTGCTCTTCAAACTAACGGACTGATGTCTGAATTTTTTAATTTTACCTACAGCTGCTAACGTTCTGTGCTAGATAGCGAAATAGTTTTTTCAAATATTGACGCAACGTAGCTGTGAAACGAATAACTTTATCTTTATGTTTGTTTTCTATATATTCTGATCTGGATCACCAGAACATACAGAGTTTTGTCCCTGCTAACGCTAGCTTATAAACATCCACACTAAGCCAATTACAGCTGGACACGGAGCTCTACTGCTAATCTCCATAGGTGAAGGGATATTGATCAAAAAGCTGATCTGACAAACTGTTTACAAATATAATGAGACGGGTTTTTGTCCTTGTGCCATTCTGCTTCCCCAGACAAGTTTAGCTGAACTTTTGCTAGCAGAGCTGGACGATTAGCGAGCTACTGGGAGTCTCGACCGTAACATCAGGAGATCAGCTGAGGATATTTCTCCATCCTTTTACAGAAAGTTCTTGTGACTTAGCTTTTTTTTTCCCAAATATCACTCATGAAGAATTTGTGTTTATTTTGAGTTCATATCTTAATACCGATCATTTAGAATTTATGAATAACAAGTAATAATAATGTGGTGGTGATGACTTACAGAGTTTATAATAGTTTGGAAAATGATTTTGAGTTCCTTATGATTTGACAATGAGTTGAATTTCAAAGGTCGTTTCGGTGATGTTTTGGAATTCGTAATGATTTGTCAATGAGTGTGACTTTGTGCTGATGTGACGTGTGTTTCAGGGAGAGCTGCAGCAGAGCTCCAACTGTAAACCTCTCTGGTTTCTAACCTGCTTATCGAGGGCTTACTGTACATGGTGCTATCTGTTTAAAGCCATCTGTACAGAAAATACCTTTCTCCTTCCCCTCCTACACCTTCCGTACACCGACACCTGAAACTCTTAGCTTAATCCCCCTTAACTCTAGTGTTATTCCTAAATTAATCAATCAAGTGTGGCTGTACCTGCCATGATCATCTTGCAGTAATGGTAACTCAAGGAACAGGCCATAAATTAAGTTGCCCAATTACAGTTTAACTTGCGTTCATGTGAAGTCACAAAATCTGTCTTTATGATTAAGATGCGGTCACACCGAAATTCGTTCCCCATTAATTTAAAAAAGGTATTTGCTTCTTGTTGCAAATTGATCCCACCTTACAAATCCTCACAAAGAGATCAATTTGATTGAACTTTGACCCGTGAAATTGCAAGGTTCTCCGGTGTCCAGCCAATTTAATAGAAAGGGACACCTAATTTAGGAAGTATTGTTCATATAATTTTTATATTACTGCACAGTGAAATCAATTAGTGAAGAACAATTATAGAGGTTAATGACAATAAAGAACAGCCGGGCGATATTGCCAAGATTTTTCTTCAAGCGTGAGGACACTTAATTGATTTTTTGTGCACTTTGTAATAACTTGATTTTGACGATGTAGACATTTCGTGCAAAATTCGAATTAATCAGATTAATTTGACATACCGCCCAGCCCTACAATAAAGCATTTGATAAGAAGCTGTATGATTTACAGTTTGTGGAATTCTATTGCTAGCCTGCAGCCATGCTACCTGACGCACTTTATGCTTAAAACCTTGCCCAAATTACACTAATGTCAAGCTAGCTCTTCATCACAGTGTGCAAGTAAATTTCACCTTGCAAAGTCCGGTCTGACCGCACCACGTACGACATTAATGGGCACAACTTTTAAAGAAACTGTCCCTCCTTTCGCCGTCTTACCCAGAGACAGATGAGAAGACAGCGATAGGTCCGGGGCGTGTTGAGCCTAGCTTAGCACAAAGACTTGAAGCAGGGGGAAACTGCTAGCCAAGTGAAAACAAATACACCTTCCAACAGCAAAGCTGTCTGAGTTACATGTTGTATCCTGTTAGCTAGCAAGCTACTCACCAATCTATCCAGAGATCAAACACATCACGAGGACAGTGCTAACTGCTGCTAAAACCACAGTGTCTCGTTTCTATTTCATTGCCTTTCTACCTGCACAACAAACAAGATGCAACATGTAAATAAGACATCTCTGAAGTCACTGGAAGGTGCATTTCTGTCATCTTGTTTCCTTTAAATTGGAATTGGGAAGCCGAGTTAATGATGTATCATTAATTGTTGACTTTAACTGCTATTTCTTTCCATTACTGCTACAACTCTCGCTTTTCTTAATAATTTCACACAGTAAACTAATTTGACACGACTACATAATCTACCTGACACGTTAGTCTCTCCTCTTGATTCCCCTCTGAAGCACAATCAACGTTCCAGTGCCTGTTTCCACAACAACAGATCTACAGCGTATATATCTATCCTTTTCTCCAACTTTAGTATCTGAATAAAAGCCGAGCCACAATCATGAATCCCGAAGTTGTACAAGTTCACGGTGCCCTTTTATGGGAAAAAGTATTAGCTGCCCATGGCAGAGCACAGCGGTGTAGAATGTATAGTCTATGTACAGCACATTACAGTAGACTTTACAGTCTGTATAATATATATTATGGTAGAATAATGTAGCTATAGTGTAATATATAAAGTATAGTAGACAATGAAGTGTATACAGTAATATTTTGGTAAACTGTAGTCTATAAAGTCTTTAGCCATATGTGATATTCAGCCTTTGTAAACAGCTACACGTCAGCTGCTTAACTTTAAACTAATTGCTATTTTGGCACAAAATGAAAAAAAGATCAAAACATCAACAAAGAGCTGGACGGAGATTCTGAGCTCAGCTGATTAAACATGCTCATGTTAAAGTCGGGTATGATTCAAACGAACTAATTCGTACGAAGCGCTGTTCCTCCACTTCTAATGAAGTGTTTGTAGATGTTCAGTAATGGAAACACTCGCCGCCACGAATCATACGTAGAGAAATTTGAACCCTGCTTACTTGCTCACCTACATATTCCTGGCCAAACGCTGCGTAAAGTTGGCATGATAGTCAGACTGTAGGGTTGGGAAAGTTGTCGGACGCAGCCATCCCAAATTCGGACTTGGGAAAAGGTGTAGACGGAGGGAGTTTCAGACACTGTTCAATGATCAGATGCCTTTAGGTACACGGGTTAGATTTATACAGGACTGTCCTGATAAAAACCAGTGGAAACTTTACACCACAAACATCTTTGTAGTCACAGGTAACAAGCTGTTTACACTGAGTGAATATCACATCTATCAGATACTGTATGTATAGTATATATTATAATGGACTAGAGTCTACTGTACAGTCATCCACAGAAAGAGACGCTTTCTCTGCAGTGTAACAATGAAAGTCAGTGATGGAGAGGTCATGTGACCTCTTAACCTCTGACCTCAGGTCCCCGCTGGGTCATTCACTTGTTGTAGGATTTCTCAGCCAATCAGAAACATAACCAGCAAACCTGCTGCTAAAAATCTCATCAGTGACGTGAAGTGAGGTCAGCGATGTTGACGTAGTTCCTTCTTTATTTTTCCCCTAAAGTTCTGCCTTCCGTCTGTCAATCAAATCAGCCATCAGATCCGTTTCCAGAATGAATCCAAGTTTATTTAGTGGAAAACATGTTTCTATAGTTCTGTCCTGAGACCTGGATCCAGATCCATGAATGTCCATCTGTCATGTTTCTAGTGATTTGGGTGAAGTTATTTTGCCATCTTGCCTGGTCGTGATTTATTTTCACCCATTCATACAAACTGGAACCTTTTTGTCCAGATCCCTTCAGTTTCTTTCCCACTGCTGTTTTAATCCTCACTTCATAGTTTATTATTCGGGGCAACACACATCTGTCACATTTACAAGTGTTTCGAGAAACACATTCACTCCCCGGATTGGCACATCTCTGCTACCATAACTAGACTACTCCTTTTGTCTCTATGGCGGTCAGTGGGAGGATTTTTCGAGGTGTCCCTGGTTCCAAAGTAAAATTCCCGTCCAATTTTCTTACAGACAATTTTAGGTGACTGACAGTTTGAGGATTTCTGAATATCTGATTCTTTGATAAAGAGTCAAAGGTGAAACTGAAGTAGAGAACTCAGCTACGACAGAATCACGGAGTTTAAAATACTGCTTTTTAAAGACCATATAATACAATCTGCAGCTTAAATTAATGCCTTTAAAATTCTGGGTCGATTTTGGCAGAATTCAGCAACTACTGCATTGTGATTTTTCTCTTCCAACAACAACAAAGCCTTTTGAATTTGCGGGCATAACACAAACCTACAGCACTGTCACGTTATCCAGGAGACTCTTGTGTTTCTATGCTGCAGAATAATGAGGATATCATTAAAAGATACTTCCAGAACCAGCGGCTCCTCCCAATTCACAACTCTATACATCTACATTTGTCAAACACAACATACCTCTTTAGTTTGGTTGGCAGCCGTCAGATAAATACACAAAAACGCTGTGCGAGGTGTCCCGATGCAGAGAAATACGCTCATCTGGTTCCACATTAACTGCTCGTTTATTTCTTTAAAGTAATTAGTGTTCTGAAGCAACACGTCCTAAAAAACAGTTACTACGGCGTCAACGAAGCTCAAAGGTGCTGCCACAGCATGTGTGCTAGTGCTAGAGAACGTAAAGACCAGGCAAGAAGTCTGAAGTGTTTATTTGCTAAAAAATGATTAATTTCAGGCCATTCAAATATGTAAAGTTGCACCGAGTACACGCAGTATTATTTTCACAATCAAGCTAAGAAAACTACAATGCTGCTAGTGATTACTAATGCTAACCACTGACGTTCTGCCAGATGTTCTGCCAGATGTTCTGTCTGAAAATACTGAATCCGGTCTCAGTTACAAGGAACCAAGTGGACCCGTGAAGACCTCTACCCTCCTGCATCACGTAAACATTTGTCTCCGACCTGTCTGTCGTTTCTTCATGGTGTTGTTGGTGTTTCGCCTTCGGTTCGTCGTTGCCTAAAAACAACGTGTCTCAATATCAACCAAACTTCTTGCTTTAATTTAAGCTAAATGTATGCTAGCTAACGCGACGGCTGAACATTACATTCTTTTCTTGGTTTCTCTGCCCAAGAAAACAAGTATGTGGCTAATTAGCAGTGGTGGAAAGTAACTGAGTACATTCACTCAAGTATTGTACTTAAATACAATTTTAAAGTACTTTAGTCGAGTAGTTGATGCTACTTTATACTTAAAACTTCACTACATTTATTTAGTTACTAGTTACGTTTCATTTTTTCATTATTTTACAAACAACGTACAGTTTTTACAGATAAAAGTACCGCTCACATATTAATACATCAATAATATAATAGTGCAACACCGACAGCATCATGAGTACTTTCACTTTTGATACTTTAACATTTTGTTGCTGATACTTCTGTACTTTTAGTGAAGTGACATTCTGGATGCAGGACTTTTACTTGTAATGGGGTATTTTTATTCTGTGGTATTACTACTTTTACCGACTTGAATGCTTCTTCCACCGCTGCCGATTAGAGATCAATCATAGTCTGAAAGACGGAGACAAAATGGCCGTTCAGTCTGAGTATTAAAAAACATGGTGCCGGGAGAGAAGCAGGACGATCGCATGAAAAGATGGAATAAAGAGACAAAATGGACATCACCATGGTAACGCCTCAGCTTCCTGCTGATTGGCTGAGAATCCTGGCTTTCTAACCTGCGTGTGAAACCTTCCTCCTCCTGATATTCACCTGGTTATAATGGTTTTATGGTTACCCTCCTCCTCTTCCTCCTTTCTAGCTTCCTCTTTTTACAGTATGTTTGTAGTTTCTTCTGGAGTGAGTGGCGTGTGTGTACGTGTAGTTTTTTTCTTCCCTTTTCTAAAAACTAAAGAGCACAACAATGACAACTGATGAGCTCTGCAACGCAACAGATTGTAACCTTTATAATAAACTGTCATTTATTACAAAGTTGACT
The DNA here is from genome assembly GCA_005408345.1 of Macquaria australasica. Classification (NCBI taxonomy): domain Eukaryota; kingdom Metazoa; phylum Chordata; class Actinopteri; order Centrarchiformes; family Percichthyidae; genus Macquaria; species Macquaria australasica. Next base: position 37,608 of record SEMN01001481.1, read on the forward strand.
CTGCATTCATGTGTGCTTCTTTCACATTAAGAGCCGTCTATGGAGTGAAAATAGTCTCAATATGATTTGTAAATGTGTATTCCATGATTTGTAACTGAAAAACAAGATCTGAAAATATTTTACTTACAGACTTTTAACTTCAGCTTCTCAGATCTGATCCTTTTCGCTTTCAAAAAGCTTCCTGCGCAGACAAATGTCTCGTGTTACGCACGGATCAGGTCACTTTCGCTTTCGGGGTTTTGAGACTATTTTAACGCTGGTCCCAGATCCACAGACTGCTGGTGGAAAACTGGGACATCTGGGCTTTCGGCGTATTCGTGTTTAATTTCAAAGTGGGAAAGACGTTTTTCTAAATGGACAGAAGAGGGGCGACGCTACAATGGTGTTGTGTGGAAGCCCGTTCCCCCGTCGAAATGTGTTTCCCGTAGCGTCGCCCCTCGGTGGTTAGGGGTAGGTTCAGACGGCATCCGCTTTTTGCCTGGACTGGCTGTTTTCCCAGCAGAACAACTCTACCACCTAGCAGTAGCTTATTTAAACCATATATTTACATTTATAGGTTACTGTATAGAGTCTGTGGTTGGTAAATGCATGTGCTCTAATCGAGGGGCGACAAGCTATTCTGTCTATTTAGAAAAACGTCTTTCCCACTTTGAAATTAAACATGAATACGCCGAAAGCCCAGATGTCCCAGTTTTCCACCAGCACTTAAACGCATCATGCATTTAGAATCTGTGGATCTGGGACCCGCGTTAAAATAGTCTCAAAATCCCAAAAGCGAAAGTAACCTGATCCGTGCGTAACACGAGACATTTGTATGCGCAGGAAGCTTTTTGAAAGCGAAAAGGATCAGATCTGAGAAGCTGAAGTTAAAAGTCTGTAAGTCAAATATTTTCAAATCTTGTTTTTCAGTTACAAATCATGGAATACACATTTACAAATCATATTGAGACTATTTTCACTCCATAGCTGTCAGGTTAGTTAGTCAACAGGTAAATGACCTCTGACCTTGTTTGGACTCTAAATCTTAAAGTCGAGTTAATGACTGACCAGTTCCACCTCACCTTAGAGACAGTAACACCTTGTAACTCCTTCGCATTCAAAGGAAATGATTCACTCCTGAATCACTGAGACTTCAGTGGTGGACACGTAATGATAATATAATAATAAACTTTGTCTGTTTAGCACTTTTCTTAACAATATTACCAAGTGCTTACAAAAGGAAATAAAACCGGACACGGCAGATAAAATGAGAATGAGGCCAAAGAGGAAGTAAAGACACAAACTGAATAAAATAAAATCAAAATCAAAATAGCAATAATGTCATGAATTCAAGATAAACTAGTTAAAAAGAAACCGTTTTATATCAAGAGCTAATAAAATCATGATCACCAGGTTCAAAGGAATAGTTTGACATTTTGGGAAATGAGCTAGATGAGAAGATCGATACCACTCTGAAGCTACAGCCAGCTGCTGGTTAGCTTAGCTTAGCATAAAGACTGGAAACGGAGGGAAACGGCTAGCCTGCCTCTGTCTAAAGGCACCTACCAGCACCTCTAAAGCTCACTGATTACATTATATTTCGTTTGCTTTGTCCATACAAAACCAAATCAAATGTTAAAATGACAAGTTGTGGTTGTACGGGGATCCATATAATTTTGCTCTCAGCTCGTTAAAAAAAAAAGTCTAAATGTAAAAAAAGTCAAAAAATACTCAATTACAAGTAAAAGTCCTGCATTCAAAATGATACTTCAGTACAAAAGTATTATCAACAAAATGTTCCTGAAATATCAAAAGTAAAAGTATTTATCATGCAGAAACACTCCTTTACATTATTAATAGGTTGTAATATTAATATTATTACTTAATGTTGTAACCTGTTGAAGGATGTCAAACTCCTCAAAGACATGATGGATTGATGCACTGAAGATGGATTTCTACACCAAGATCTCTTCTCCACCATACGACCGCCGACTTATTCTCAACCAAGAGATGACTTCACACTTTTCATGACTTAAAGAGTTCTCACCACAGAATGACAATAAATATCTTTTATTTTAGGATACAGAGATCATTTGGATCTCAGTCGCTCTCTTGCTTCTGTACTAAACTACTTGAAAACTGGAGCTGAATGCACCACACACACACAGTGACACACAGCCAATAACGCACACAGGGCAGAACTTGGCCAAAACCCTCTAATACTTAAAATTCAAAGCGACGGACACAGTCTGAACACACACACACACACACCCCAAACTATCCGGCCCAAACAAATCACCTCAAAACAAAAAGAAAATCAGATCAAATATTGGAACAAAACCAACAAATCACAACGTAAAGTAGACTTCAGTCTGACAGAGGCTACTACACTGATGTGGGGAGAAAGTCAGTGTTCAGTATCAGCTGCCAAATATGTGGACTGTTAATATTGCCAAACACCGAGGGAAACGAGCTCTGTAGTGAATGTTTGAGAGCCGACAACTCATTGGCTGTTAACCTCCTCCTCCCTGCTCTCCCATTGGCCGGCGGACTCTTGACCTGAAGCTGCTTTATGAGCCGCATGGTCGAAGGCACTTCATGGACTGAACACACCAGAACAGGTACGCTACTCTGACTCTGTGTGCGTTTATGTATATTTGTAGGTACAAAAATCTGACACCTTCAAGTTAAATGTTTATATTTTAACGTTAAGACTTGGTATTTCATTAAGTTCAGGGTTAGAAATGTAGCAGTTATGGTTAAAGAATCAGTGTAAGTCCTCCTAAGTGACAAAAATTAATTTGGGTGCGAGTGTATCGTCAAATCTCAGTATTTCATTTTTATGCAACTTTATACTACTCCACACACGTAGTACACTAAATATGACACTAAAATAAGAATGAAATAAAAGGAAAGAAAATGGAAGAAAGGGAAGTGCAAGGCATTAATGAAAGTGAGGCGTACCTGTTAGAATATTACTATGTAAAAATAAATCCAATAAATAAAATAATGTCTTGAATGTATTACTCATAACATAGAAATAAGTTTATCAAAGATCATGTTCATTTATGCTTTGCATTCTCATCGTTTCTCAAACTTCAGCTCTGGCTTTTCCTCTGTGACTCACTTTATCCAAACTCCTCCTCGTTTAGTTCGTGCGACTAATCATAAAACAGAACTTGCACAATTACAAAAACTCCAGTGAGACGTTCGTCAGACTGACGGCTGCCGGTTCCTCCCATAGAGGAACTGCGTTAAACTACAAACAAGACAGAAGAAGAAGGAGGACGTCAAAACGTTTCAGTTTATTTAGTCTAATAAAATGTTTGGGAGCTTGAATCTGTTTTTGTTTTCCAGGCTGACATGCTGTCCATCCCAGATCTGATCAAGAAGAAGAGAGATGGCGGCGTGCTGAGTGACGAAGAGATCCAGACTTTCATCCAGTCTGTGACAAACAAAACCATCCAAGAATGCCAGATAGGTACAAACAGTTCAACTCAGACAGGCAGACAGACAGACAGGCAGGCAGGCAGACAGACAGACAGGCAGACAGACAGACAGGCAGGCAGGCAGACAGACAGACAGACAGACAGGCAGGCAGACAGACAGACAGGCAGGCAGGCAGGCAGACAGACAGACAGACAGGCAGGCAGGCAGGCAGGCAGACAGACAGACAGACAGGCAGACAGGCAGACAGACAGGCAGGCAGACAGACAGGCAGG
>SEMN01001482.1:0-51256 GCA_005408345.1 Macquaria australasica
GCACTATCAGATAGACATCTAGTGTAGGAATGTTTGCCCGATGGCGTGTAGTCCAGTAACAGGAATTCAAAAGTTAATAGAAAATGGTCTGATAAAAAAGAATTCTGTGGAAAGACTATTAGATGTTCAATTTCAATCCCATAAACAAGAACAAGGTCGAGGGTGTGGTTAAAACAGTGAGTGGGTTCATGTACACTCTGACAGAAGCCAATCGAATCTAATAATGAGATAAACGCAGCACTAAGGCTATCATTTTCTACATCCACATGAATATTAAAATCACCTACAATAATTATTTTATCTGTTTTAAGGACTAAACCTGATAAGAACTCTGAGAATTCAGATAAAAATTCAGAATACGGTCCAGGAGCTCGGTACACTATAACAAATAGAATTGGCTGTACTGTTTTCCAGGTTGGGTGTGAAAGGCTAAGAACAAGGCTTTCGAGCGAGTTATAATTTAGTTTAGGTTTGGGTTTGATTAATAGGCTTGAGTCGAAGATGGCTGCAACTCCACCTCCTCGGCCTGAGCCTCGAGGAATGTGAGTATTAATGTGACTGGGGGAAGTGGATTCATTTAGGCTAACATATTCACCTTGACACAGCCAGGTTTCAGTAAGACAAAATAAATCAATATTCTGATCTGATATTAGATCGTTTACTAGAACAGCTTTAGATGAGAGAGATCTGATGTTTAAGAGTCCACATTTAATTCTCCTATTTTGTTGTACTGTTGCAGTGGAGGGTTTACTTTTTATTAGGTTTTTATGTGTAACTCTTCTTCTGTTTACTTTTGATTTAAATAATTCAAGTGGTCTGGGGGCAGACAACCTCTCTGTGGATTTTAGGGTGGGTAACTGCTCTAATGGAAGCGCAGAGAAGCGTGTAGGACTGCAGCTCTGCCTCCTGGTCTGGACCACAGACTGTATTAAGTCTATGGTCTGAACTCTGAGCTGTCATGGCTTTGGGCCACTAATAAATTCGGCCAGATTTCTAGATATGAGAGCGGCTCCATCCAAAGTGGGATGAATGCCATCTCTCCTAATCAGACCAGGTCTCCTCCAGAAAGTTCGCCAATACCTGGACACCACCTCGACAACCAGCGGTTGAATGATGACATGCGGCTATACATGTCATCGCTAGTAAGATTAGGCAGGGGTCCAGAGAAAACTACGGAGTCCGACATTGTCTTTGCATATGTACACCCCGACTCCACATTAATTTTCGTGACCTCCGATTGGCGCAATCGGCTGTCATTACCGCCGACGTGAATAACAATCTTAGCATATTTACGTTTATCCTCAGCCAGCAGTTTTAAATAGGATTGAACGTCTCCCGCTCTGGCCCCTGGGATGCAGCTGACTGTGGCCGCTGGTGTCGCTAATTTCACGTTTCGCAAAATGGAGCTGCCAATAATCAGAGTTGGTTTCTCAGCGGGTGTGTCGCTGAGTGGAGAGAACTTGTTAGAAACGTGAACGGGTCGGTGGTGAACCGTGGGCTTTGGTTTAGGGCTATGCTTCTTTCGGACAGTCACCCAGCCTCCCGGGCCTCCCGGCTGCTCGGGAGTTGCCGGCAGAAGCTGCCTCTGGTCGGCTCGCACCGGCTGACTGACTCTCCGTGGTGCGGAGCCGCGACTCTAACTCACTGAGCCTCGCCTCCAAGGCGGTGAATAAACTACATTTGTTACACGTACCATTATCGCTAAAGGAGGCAGAGGAGTAACTAAACATCTGACACACCGAGCAGGAGAGAGCAGGAGAGGGAGAAGGAGAGAGAGACGCCATCGCTAACTGAGCTAAAGTAGCAACTAACTAGCGTGTAAACAACTGTGGGATTAGCGAAAAGTCACTAACAGGAGAGAGATATGAGTGCTTAAACAGAGCTAGTGTATCCTTAAATGTATAGCGGGTAATTAACCGCTATAGTAAAGAAAATATCAAAATTAACTGGGTTTAGCTGGAGCAGCGAACTTTGCAATCGGTAACCGGAAATGAGACAATACGTTCACCTGAGCACGTCAGCACGTCCTCCAGACAGTGTGTATATATTATATATATATATATATATATATATATATATATAATATGAGATAGATAAAGAAGTAGACATTCAACAATATAAATGTATAAAAATAAGGCAACTTATACATGTATTTACACAACATTTTGTACATTTTATACATTTCTTTTTTGTAATGATTTTTAACTAATTAAGTAATTTCTTAAAATGTTTGTTATTATCTATGTACCTGTGGAGATTTCTCTCTGTGTAACTTTCTTTCACTCTACGCACTAATATATCTAATTACCAATCCTGCTACAAACATGCGGCTATTTCTCTCTAACTAACATGTTACATAGTTTATACCAACCTCATCACTTACTACCATTATAAAAAATATAATTTTCTACCTACAGTCACCTCAGAGTTTGACGTTTTGGTGTCTTTATTTAGGAGGCCGTGGGACACCTGTCGAGAGCTCCCCATTATTGAAGATGAACAGACGCCATGGAAAATGATCAAACTACTAAAGATCATCTCTCTGTGTGTAGTCGCTGTGCTTGTGTTTGGATTGGCTCTATGTAGCAAGGTTTGTTCTATATAAACATATACGTACTCTTTCAGTTACAAATATTAAATCAATTATTGGTCTTGCGTGGGGATTTTAATGTAAATTTAATTTCAGTTTTTAGTGTGATTGTGGTCAGCACTTTCAAGTTGGTCCAAATTATATTTATCTATCTATTTTAACAACATAAATTAATTAAATGAAACTTCATTTGCAAATCAGCCACTTTAACAAAGTTAAAAATCTTATCATTGGATTTATTTTGGTGGAATTCTATATCTGCTTATTGCTGATCTCATGAATTCACAGGTGGATCGTGATGTGGGAAAAGTTAACTGTTTATTTTAAATATAAGTTATTTCATCTTAAACATTTTAGGAGTACTTCAGAAAAAGCTTAAGTAATTTGTATTGATCCTCTGTGACTCCCTTTCTGATTGTGTGAAGCACTTAAATCTTTCTGTCTTGCCTCGACTTTGTTCTCTGTTCCAGGCATCCTTCCTCCTCCTCATCACTTTGTCCAATGAAGGAACCAAGACCCTCCCAGCTGAGCAGAAGCCCGTCGCTCTGCTGTGTATCGGCTGCTCTCTCGTTGCCTCCAGTGTGCTTCTCTTACAAAAGAGCATCTGGAAGGCGTGTTACAAGTCCTCAAAGCTGCCGGCCAAAAAGACTGTGGCACTGGTGAGAAACAGGATGCCTTAACTGTCCCTCCTCTTTGATTGATGCCTTGCAGGATGTGCATCCTAGTGTAAATAGATTGCCACTCCCCTATTTTCACTGTGTGTAGGCAATTCAAACTTGACACGCAATCCTTACTTCTCTTACGCAGTTTACATAATTTGTGGCGTTCGCCATGTCAAACCTGTCAAGCTAGACCTCAATGGATACTGATACAGTCTGGGTCATACTAATACCATGACTTTGCAGATGAAATATAGTTTTTACCCAAAAACCACAGATTTTCAAAGATTAACAGTCATGAAGTCCTTTGGGTCCTATTTGATATTTTTTTTTATATTAACATTATATAATATAATGTTGCAAACCAGGACAGTCCAAATATTGCCTGCCTTTATGTTTATGTTTTGGAAGTTAGTGTAACAATTTTAATGTAAAGCTGAATTGATGTGTACAGAGAAAATGTGCGCCTAGAAAATCTCTTATTAGATGAGTAACTAAAACTTTTTTCTTCAATGTATTGTCAATTTTCCATTTCCGCTTCTTCTTCAGGTTCTGTTCCTCGAGTTCGTGGTGTCTGTGGGTGCAGCACTTCTCACGATCGTGGCGATGCCACACTTGGACATCGTGACCAACGTGACGATACTGAACGGTGTGGCCGTCCTCTCTGCGCTCCTACAGGTGGTCACTCAGTGCACTGCCAAGGAAAGGAACCGTTTCCTGGTAACATCCATCACCGCCTTCATCCTCATTTTGCTCGGTTATGTCCTGTTCCTCGTCTTATACATTATGAAAAATCCTACTGATACCAAGATGGCCATTTGGGTGGGTCTGGCTGTTGGTGGGTCCTTCTTGGTGTCTTTCAACTGGTGGGAGAGCTACTTCAGACGAATCAGTGAGAACAGCAGCTCCGTCTTCCTCAAAGAGCTTTGCAGAGACATGACAAAGTGCCAGAATGTGCTGCACATCCTCTCCAGCCTGCTCAGGATCGCAGTGACCGCCGCTGTGCTTGGAGCCTACGTCCCTCTGGCCAAAATGGACTGGAACATATTGACCTCCATCCCGAATGGTGAGACGAAAATTATAGCCACCATCATTGGGGTCCAGCTGATCTCCTCTGCACTCTGCCACTGGTTTGCTGTTGCGGCCTGCAAGATGCACGCCCTGCGACGATGCTTCATCCTGCCTCTGTACCTGGCCTCTCTGGCTGTCATGGCTCTGCTCATCATCCCCGTTATCGTTTACTATCACGACTACAGAATAAATCTGAAAGGGACTGCAAGTATCAACTTCACAGGCTACTGCCATGTAGTTGTAGATGGAAGAAACCACAACTTGAATGACAATGTGTTTCCACATCTGGTTTTGGATGTTACACACACTCTGTGCTTCCTGGACATGTCCAAGATAACTGACATTGGCATACTGACAGGTAATAAACTAGAGCTGCAGTGTGACACCATCAAGAGATAACTCAGGAAGATTTTTTTCACAAGTTGTACAATATGTTTTAATTCACTTAAATTGCATGTATGATAAGTTGTGGGGGGTTCGATGTAAGCTATTTAGGCCACCATGTGTTTAGGTAATTGTAAGTTCCACTTTTTGAAAAGAAACAATGCCGACCTTAAACATTTGCCCCTTTAAAAATCGTCTTTTGGTGATCTAACTTGCAAGATGTCTCACTGTGATATTTCCAGTGACATTTGGTAGCAGATACATTCTTTGCGAGCACCGTTGGTCACCATCTTTATGTAAAACTTAGAGCTGAAAGCAGTTTTAACCTATTCTATTGTGGTAAGGCATTATGGGAAATGTATGGAATAACTAAGTGAAACAGAAACTGGTGTGGCAAGTTTAAGGAACGTGGTTTCACAGGAAAAAAAACTATATTTCAGCACTTTATAGTGTCATAAATGACTCTGACACAGATTTCAATTCAGCAAGAGAAGATTTAAGGGTGGATTGTTCCTTTAATCCTTTCCTCAGGTTCAGCAGTGTCCTGGTGGCTCGGTCTTGTGTTGGCCACGATCCACCTCTGGCACCTCAGTCTGTACCGCATCCAGAGGACTCAGGACCTGTTCATCAGGAGGCTGTATGAGGGAGGATTTTTAGAGCAGTCACTGCTTCTAAACACTCGATTTGACACCCAGACGACTGACAGGCCGAAGCAGTAAGTGTGTGTGTGTGTGTGTGTGTGTGTGTGTGTGTGTGTGTGTGTGTGTGTGTGTGTGTGTGTGTGTGTGTGTGTGTTGGGAAGATCAGGAATACCCTACAAAGGTTCAATTCAACAGGTGCGCAAAACACCAAGATAGGTGTGTAAACAGTGTGTCCAAAATATCCTTTAAAAGATACTCAATTAAGACAATTAAAATAGGTTTGTAAGTGTAAGAGTTAAGATGAGTCATGTACTGCAGTGCAGAGGTTTATGGTAGTGTGAGGTCAGGATTAATGTGTGTATGTGGGATTACTGTGAGATTTTCAATGTAAAACCCATTTCTCAAAAATGCGAATCTCATCATTTCCAGATTCAGACTGCTTGACCCGGTGAAAGTGTTCCTTTGTGCTACCATGTGGCATGAAACCCATGACGAGATGATGAAGATAATTATTTCAATATTTCGGTAAGTTTCACATAGTTTGCCTCTGAGTGCCTACAGAAACATGCTATGGGCAGTGAATTACCTGTACCTGGCCATTTCCCCCCATTTTTAGCAAAATAAATTCCTTAACTTCCTTACTTACATTTTTTGTGAGTAGTTTGGTTGTAATCACATTGACGTGCATGAAGGTAGGCAAGGTTTTTGGCCTGAAACCGGCCAATACATCGCATTAGAAGAACTAAACCTAAACTGCCACAGGCTGCCTGTGGCTTCATTATTATCCCCATACTTTGGATCGCTGTGGTCACCTGTAGAAAGGTAACTGTAGAGGAAGTGTAAACTTGGTTTTGTGCTCAAGGGCACTTAAGGGTGTTTGCTGTCTTGAGAGTTTAAAACTTGCTATCCAGATATACAGAAGGTACAAAAGCATGGCTGTCCAGAGAACTTTCCTCAATCGTCTTGGAGAGTACAGTTCAGTTTCAGGGCTTCGAAATCCTGAAGATTCTTGGAAAACATGTGCGGTCTTTGGGGGATTTTAGCCTCAGTTTAACATGAACATCATCACAGTGATTCTTGTAACTCCCCAGACTGGACAAGTACAGGCCGAGAAAGAAAGAACAAGAAACAAGTGATGTGACTTTCGAAGGCCATATCTACTTTGACGACGCCTTCAGAGATGTTCCCGGCAGTCGGGGGCGTCAGGTCAACGAATATGCAGAGACGCTTGTGGAAATTCTCAGTGAAGTTTACAGGTAAAAACTCCAGGTTGATTTATAGAAAAACTAAAGGAATGAGATGTCTCAGTACACAGCTTGACTGCCAAGTGATCTCTAGAGATTATCACTTTAAATGAAGCTGAACTATCTTTCATCCTGTGTCCTCAGTATCTTCGTGAACATCGATAAAGGCCTCTTCAAAAAGCAGCAGCAGGTCCCTGATCAGACGATCGTGAGGACTCCATACGGAGGGCGTGTGGTGGTCAATATGCCTCATGGAAACAGTCTGGTGGTTCACTTTAAGGACAAGCAACTCATCCGCCACAAGAAGAGATGGTCTCAGGTGGGAACAGTGATGCAGTTTGATTTCTGTCCAGTTTAAAACATTTTGTAGCTAACTAAGATAATTGCCTGTGCCTTTATTGCCAGTGAGACTTTTGTAAGAAGATTTTTTTTTAATGTTGAATTGGATGATTTCTTTGTGGAGCAAAGTTAGCTTTTTCCAAGAACATTTAATTGCTTGGTGGATTCCATCTTGAGGTCTTTGCTTGTCTGAACATTATGTTTTTAATGATCAATATTCTTATTCATCAAATGAAAATGAATACTGCGTTCTCCACTTTTGCAGTGAGATAATTTGATTTCATCCATTCATATACAACATAAACCTGTTTTATGCCAAGTTTAATCAGAACTATCACAAACTAGTAGTATATTAATGTCATTTTTAGGAGATAGGGTTGCTGTCAGAGTGCCTAATAGTATTTGATATTTTCCAGGTCATGTACTTGTACTATCTGCTGGGCTGGAAAGTTTCAACCAAGTATTTCAAAAGGTGGGAGAAAGGAGAGGACGAGGATGAGCTGAAAAGAGAGCTTCAGGTGAGATGAGAGAAAACACATGCATGCACACACATATGCACAAACATACATTCATACTGTATATTTCTGTAAAAGTAGCTAAAACTGTACCTGTTCCTCCAGAAAGAGAAGCACAATACCTACATCCTGGCTTTAGACGGGGACACAGACTTCCAGCCGGCTGCTGTGATGTTGCTCATCGATCGTCTGAAAATATACCCGCTTGTCGGGGCAGCATGTGGCAGGATTCACCCCACTGGATCAGGTTGGTCCAATACAATAAAAGAACAGGTACAGGAAACAGGGGAGAACTGGATGAAATGCGATTGATCAATAAAGCCAAGTCAGAAGCTGTGCATCACAGCGTATAATGGTCCTCTTGCATGTAGGAAGGGTTTATGTTGCCTGGGAGTATTTAAATGAATTAACCTATGTCCAAAGTTAATTCATGCATTACAATACCAGACCACTGGATGTGATTTAAAATATGCAAGTAGATAAAAGTAAAATTAATGATTAAAAAAGTGCAATTATTGACTTTCATCCTCCATCCACTCCATCCCCGTAGCTCAAGACAATCAACACATTGCAAATCAAAGAAACTGTCACAGACGAATGCACAGCACACAGTTCACATAGTAACAGTTCTGCGTTTCCCTGGCAGGTCCCATGGTGTGGTACCAGAAGTTTGAATACGCAGTGGGCCACTGGCTTCAAAAGACTGCAGAGCATGTGCTCGGCTGCGTGCTCTGCAGCCCGGGCTGCTTCAGTCTGTTCAGGGCGGCGGCGCTGATGGACGACAACGTGATGAAAAAATACATCACCAAGGCTTCAAAGGCTCGACACCATATTCAGTATGACCAAGGTGACTGAAAAAATCAGAGGAGCAGTCAATCAAAATAGAGGCTTTATAGCTTAACGGACCCTTTTCACGGCAGACATTTAAGCAGGAAAACTTCAGGTGGAATTAATAACATTAATGATGGCTGCATTCCATTTAGGAGAGCCAGTTCCAGGGCCCTGATTTCTGCATGCTCACTCACTTTCATGGCTTACTGGGACACTTAATGGAATAGAGCCATTGTTAATGTTGTGCTTTTCCTGCTTTGATAAGTCAAAATGTCTGCCGTGAAAAGGGTCTATTGTGGTCTCTCTAGAGCTGACCGTACACAAAATAAATATAAAAGTCAGACCACAAAAACAGATAACGGATAAATAAAAGTTAACGCTAAGGTGGCTAAGGTAGATTTCCTTAGATTAGCTGCAAAATTAGAAGAATTAAGAAGCTAACACTGACAGGTAACAAGCTGACATTACCTTAATTCAAAATTGACCAGATGTGGTGCAGAAATGACCAGCTGCCCATCAAATAAAAGAACAGACATGAAGCATGTTTAAGTGAATTGTACATGGAACAAGTCATACTGTTGCCAGCTATACTGTGCAGTATCTCCACTGCCAGAGGCTGTTACTGCATGTCAGGTGTTAGCATAATCGTTTGCATACCAACTGAAAACCTTTAACTATCAATTAACTCTCAGTAGTGTCTATAAGTCAAACCAAGCTGCAGTAAGTGCTCTGATATTGGTTCAGAAAGGCAAGAAACATTATCAGAAACAGATGTCAGACACTAAGCACACATATTTATGCTAAATATTTAGCACCTCCTGACTACTGTTCTTTGTATGCTCGCAGGAATGAGTGATCAATGAAGAGCAATCGACTTGATTTCAGTTGCTAAATGTTTTTAAATTCTGTCACTCTCTTGATTTCTGCCTGACCATCTCGTCCCTGCAGGTGAGGACCGCTGGCTGTGTACTCTGCTGCTGAAGCAGGGATGGAGAGTGGAGTACAACGCAGCCTCCGACGCCTACACCAACGCCCCGGAGGAGTTTAAAGAGTTTTACAACCAGGTGATTACAGGAGCCACTCGAAACCTTTTGTAATTCGGATTTGTTTTCGGCACTGTGCTGTGCTAGCTCTGGGCCTCCTACTGTAGATGTACAGCTCCTCAGGAGAACACTGATCAGCACGCGTTGCCTGCATGTGACAGATATAATGATGTTGTTCTTGCAACACTCTTTGGACCAGATACATATTTGTTGGAGTGCCTTGCCAGGTCTGGTTTCTGAAAAGAACTTAACTCTATTGTGCAGAGTCACGATCATTAATGAGCTAATTACCAGGTATGTATCCATATAAAAAAGGCAAAGTACAATTATCTAACACAAAATAATCCTGGTATTGACTTGATAATTATGGCATTGTGAAATAAGATGTAGAAGATATGTAATTACTTAAAAAATATGTTGTTATATATCTTACCTGGTTAATGAAGTTACGTAAATGACTAAGAAAACATCACTGTAGCAAAACACTGCTTCCCCCATTGTCCACCATGATAAATGTGCATCCATTTCACATCTACGTGGCATAAAGAAGATTCTGTCATGTGTTTGCTGTCAGTTTATGTGAAAATGACACTGATAGAGATATATAGCCAACGTGTATGGGTTTTTGTCCCATCCATAGATTACACTTTTTTTATAGGAAGGGTGACTCTGGAGACACAAATAATATTAATAGTTTTGTTCTTGTGCAAAAAGCAACAGTTTTTCAGATCAGGTTAGTTCAGGAACTTACTCTACACATACTGTAGGATTTTTCCAGTTAGTCTCTATAATGCCATAGTTTACTGGCTTGAGTTTACATTTACTTAACCAGAAACATGCTGGTTCTTCAACTGACACTATAGCAGGCTGCAGAAATACAGACATACTTTGACAATGTGACCATCATGTCTAATATCTGAACATTTTACCGTATAATTCTTGATAATGTCTACTTACCATTTTCAGCGTCGTCGATGGGGACCATCCACCATGGGCAACATTGTGGACTTGTTGGGTTCTAGCACCCTGATTTCCAAGAAGAACCCGTCCATTTCCAAACCCTACATGCTCTACCAGCTCTTCAGCATGATCACGTCCATACTGGCACCTTCCACCGTCATCCTCATGATTGCAGGTCAGGCTCGTTTTTGGGTTAATGTTATTTTTCTGCCAAATAAAAAAAAAGCTTAGCAGGACCACAGTGGGAAAAAGGAAAAGCTTTTACTGTTTTACTGTGTGACGTGTCAAATGTATGCATTCAAGCTTAATTGTGGATCGTGCAATTCTTAATTTTATGCAAAAACTTTTTTTTTCATGTACATTATTATCTAATTTTAAGTATGTACAACAGAATAAAATCAACTTCCAGAACAGGTGCTTGTTATATCAACCATTGTCCACTGGGCATTCAGTCTACTGATTATTCTGTTTAAAAGTTTATTTGGTTATCAAACAGAGTTCAGATCAGTTCATTATTAAATGGCTGAAGACATTTTGACCCATAGATCTGAGTGGATCATTTCATTTCCAGTATGATGTAAGTAAGAAATCCCAGCATTTATCACTCAGGTCAGGTGGCAAAAAGTTAATGCTAATGAATAAGGATGTGGTTTAGTAAATTAGGTGGTGGTGACGTAACTGTGTGTTTGTAAAATCAGTTATTTTGTTTGCTTCCTGTCCACCATTCAGGCAGTTTGACCTTGTTGCTTGATATCCACCCCAACGTTGCTCTGGTCCTGGCTGTGATACCTCCTGCTATCTTCCTCGGTATTAGCTTCAAGATCAAGTCCGACACTCAGATTGTTATTGCAGCAGTCTTGAGCATCCTGTACGCCTTCCTCATGATGATATCAGCACTTACCATAATCGGTATGTTAGACATAAACTCGACAGTCAGTAAAGCTGAAAGGTCTCTGGTTTCTAAGTATCTTTCTCCATCTGTTCATCCTCCACCAGGCAGCATGGTGAAGTACAAAACCATCATGACTCCCAGCGGCATCTTCATCATTGCCCTTGCCTGCTTTTACTTCATCACTGCACTCATGCATCCTCAGGAGGTTGGCCTGCTGGGCTTCGGCTTGCTTTACATCATCTGCATCCCCAGCGCCTACCTGCTGCTGGCTATTTACTCCATGGTTAACATGAACAACGTGTCCTGGGGCACCAGAGAGACAGCGCCTGCTGCCGGAGCTGCCAAACCTGTAGCCGCCCCACCAGAAACCCAAGCTCAGAAAGGTAGATTCTAGTTGAAACTTGAAAAATGGATAATAGATTATTCTGCATGTATGCATGTATGCATTTGGAGAATGATAAGAACATCCTAATGTTTGTGGTTTTACAGCCAGTTATTTACACATTTTACATATTGAGCCACACTGGACCAATTACTAATAATTATTAATCCAGCAACTTTTTTTCATGTTTGGGGAAAATATGTAATACAATTGATTTTAGTGAAAACATCATAATAGTGTCAACTGTTCTTAAAACTACTTAAAGGCAGAATGAGTAGGATTGTCCTAAAAAACAATGTATAGAGTCATACAAAAATAATCCCTCTCAATTATCACTTATCATCTGTATTTGCAGAGACCCTCAGAGGCCGTCTGCCTGTATTTTCTTATTTTGCTGTGTTCAGTCGTTTCTGGGCGTCAACCTTTGGGCAGTGGGTGTGTAGCCTCCAGCCAATAACAGTGCGCAGTGTTTGAGGGCGGGACTCTATAAAAACCGTAGCAACCAGGTGCCAGATCAAAAGCGCCAATCCAAGAGGAAGCTATGAAAATGGCGGACACAGCGCCAAGGAAACGAGCCAGGGGAGGAGGGGCCAATTTTGAATGTTGTGTATACAAACCGCAACCGACAAATCCTACTCATTCTGCTTCTAAGTTGTTGGGGATTGGTTGTTCCAAAACAGGCAAAAAAATGAACATTACTTTTTTGAAATTACATGGTTGCACTATTGCACGCAAACACAATAGGAGCCTTTCCCTACTAATAATAAGTTTAATCAGTTTCACAATGCTGCTCCATTTTATGTTTGAGTTGAGCTGAAACCGATCATTACTCTTGCAGCCAAAGGCACATTCGCACGGTTCTTCACGTGGTCCAAATGCTGCAGAAAACTCTGTCGGAGGGGCAGTGCAGAAGAGCTCGTCATCGGACTGGAGGACCTGACTGTGCAGGCAGCAGAGCCTGAACCTCGACCCCAAAACACTATTGTGGAGGATGTGAGACAGCCTGAGGAGGAGCAGAGGTGAGACCTGAAGGCGGAACATTGATTGGAGGGTTTGTAATGTGTATAGTAAAGGTTTCACGGCTGCTAATTTTAACTAGTTGACATTCACACTGTCATTTGGCAAATTTTCAATGCAAAATATATATATTTTGCTGGTTTGTTGTTAACTTTTTATTTTGTTTCAGACAAGAGGAGCCTGCTTTCACCTGCCCTAACCAGTGTAAGTCCTAATATGAGGGAATTTAGCAAAAAATTAGCTTAAAATCAGTTGCAAAAATTGACGATTCACACATGTTGTGCAATATTCTCCTGCCTTGCTCTTTTCTCCAGGTTGGGTCACACAGCTGCAGAGTTTGTCTGATGACATGCGGCTGCGGGAGGATACACTCGACCAGGTTTTTGTCTTCCTCTGAGTCATATTTGCATCATAACTGTCCCGTGTCTCTTTATTACCAAAGCTAAAGATGGTGTGTGACCGCCTCTGTCCGTCCCTCAGTCTGTTGCTTTGATTGTGATGAATATTCGTCATAACCCAGCAGCCATATTGGCAAGAAATTCGCTTCCTGTTGATTGATTATCAGGGTCAATGTAATGTTTTAAATCTAGTGATATTTAATCCAGCTCTGCAAACAGGCCAAACACAACATTATCTTATATTATAATTATAAGATAAGATACGATAAGATAAGATAAGATAAACTTTATTGATCCCACAGTGGGGAAAGTTCACCGTTACAGCAGCTCAAAAAAGAGATAAAACAACAATTAAGGAAACAAAGAAGAAATTAAATAAAAGAAACATTATATACACAATACAATAAATATAAGAAACATAAATAAAAATACAAAGACCGTAAAGTGCATGATTAGTCATCAGTCATACTGTGATGTGAGTGGTGGTTACAGTGACGCAGCAGATTGTAATGCAGCATTATACAGTCTGATTGCGGTGGGAATGAAGGACCTGCGGAAGTGCTCCTTCTTACACTTCGGGTGTAGGAGTCACTGAAGGAGCTGCTTAAGGCCCCCACAGTCTGATGCAGAGGGTGGGAGGTGCTGTCCATGATGGCGGACAGTTTTGCATGACCCCTCCTCTCCCCCACCACCTCGATGGAGTCCAGGGGGCAGCCACAGACTGAGCTAGCTCTTTTTATCAGTCTATTGAGTCTGTTCTTGTCCTGCTCAGAACACACCACTGCATAAGAGACCACAAATGCCACCACAGTCTCATAAAAAGTTCTCAGCAATTATGTCAAATGAAAATATAATATTATAAAAAAGTGGAAAGTCATAAAGATATTTGGGCAGTTATTGTCCTTATGTGCTGTGCTTTAGTATGCAAATATATTCATATAATATTTTGGCATGCACCTTTAAATATGGCAACAGTATTTTTTTACCTTGACTTTTAAGCAGCATGATATACACATGAAGTATAACACTTTATTGTATTTCTCTGCAGGATGAGGAGCAGTTCTTCAGAGAGCTGACAACCAAATACCTGGAGCCTCTCCCTGAGAACAAAAAGAAGCAGAAACAAATGGCTGACAAACTCAAGGAGTTGAGAAACAAGGTAACTATGTGTCAGAGTGGTGAATTAAATCACACGTTTGTGAAACCCTGTGATGTTGCTGTTTGTGCATAATGTGTTTAATGTCATCAAATAAATAACAATGTATAATTATAATAATTTTTATATATAATAAAATATTTTTTTTTCTCTCCTCGTGTGCAGGTTACCTTCGTCTACTTCATTTGCAATGCCTTCTGGCTCATAGTGACCTTCGCTCTGCAGCTCTTAGAGACAACCGTCTTCATCCAGGTGCCAAAGGTCGACATCAACCTGCACTACACTGGAGAGTACCTGTACATCGACCCGCTGGGCTTCATGTTCATCCTGGCCTTCGCCTTGCTGGTTTTCATCCAGTTCCTAGCCATGCTGTACCACAGGTAACCAGTCACCTGTCGTATCAAATCAAAGGAGAGACTTTTTCATAGCTGAGTAGATTGATCAGATCAGATATTCCCTTTTAACTTTTACTTCCTTGTTCCTGTGTTTCTTTTTAGAATATGCACCCTGATCCATTATGTGGCCTTTCTGGATACAGAGTCCATGTCTGAAAAACAAAAACAGCAACAACAACAGGAAGAGGAAGAGGTACAATCAACTGCTATACCACTACTGTTACTACTACTGCTGCAGCTACTACTGCTACTATCACTACTGATGTACTACTACTATAACTACTGATACAACTACTACTACTATTTCTACTACTACCACAGTTACTGGTGCTGCTACTGCTATCATATACCACCACTCTTACTGTTGATGGTACTACTGCATCTGTATCCCACTCAAGACACAGCAGCCTTCTGTTATTTGAATGAAGGCAAACACACACGCAGGTTCATTGAAAGTCACACTCTGTCAGATGGGTATAATGTAAATGTTGGCTGCAGTGTGTACAATACAATATGTTTTTTTGAGGAATGTCAGATTGTGAGAAATACCCAGTGACTTAAATATTTAAAAAATAGAATATGCAGAGACATGCCATCAGCTGGCATAATCCAGATGGTTGCAAGTGAAACAAGAATCAAGCTTTGGACATAGTTGTTTGTTTTATTTACTTTATTAAAAAGTGGCACATGCAGTGTTGCGTCAGCCAGTGTATTCAGTGTCAGTTCAACCAGTGTCCTGTTTGGTTTGTTTGTAGATATGGATCATAGCAGCAATTACACTGTGAAGAACTTCCTTATTTTTGGACACTGTCAGATTTTGATGCAGGCTGCTTTTTAGCAAAACTCTAAACTGGCTGCCCCCCCCAATTAGAAATATTTCCCCAGTGACACCGTCAGTATTTATATGTAAAGGTTTTTGTGTTGTGTTTTTGTGTTTTTAAAGAACAATAAGAGGGAGGAAAGCTATTTAGGAAGGGCCAATTAACTTGTCAGCCACACAGACGTGTACTGTGAACAACATCTAAGATAAAGGTGTGATTGCAGCGCAGTGTGTCGGACCCCACCCTTCTAATATTACGGTTAGACTAGAAAAATTGTTGGCAAGAACATGAGTACAAGGTTCTTGTTCTGGGTGTGGTAGTGTAGCATTGATGTGTACTAATCATCTGAATTCCCTGCAGGTCAAGGATGATGAAGTCGACGACAGCGACGACTTCTTGTTTCCAAGTCTGCGCAGCAGAAGCCACAACAGTGGGACTCTGGTGTAAACAAAGAAACACAGCCGAAGCCTGTTTTTAGCACTTTGAAACAACCATGTACTGTCTGTGAGATTTAAAACAATCTGTCTTTATCTTATTTTAATTCTATTAATCAAGTTTATGATATTTATTAAAGCTTTTTAATCACCCAGGTTGTCACAAAATGCTTCTTATAAAACTGATGATGCAGAAACTGTAGAGATGTAAAACAAGTCGCAACTTCAGAAAACTGTCTGTTTGTGTTATTGAATTTTGTGTGTGTGTGTGTGTGTGTGTGTTTGTGTGTGTACCTGTACAACTATCTTTGTGAGAACCAATCTGAGTTTTAGACCTTGGGAGTGAGGACAGTATTGGAAGGTGAGGACATATTGGCCGTTCCTCACTTTCAGACAGACCTCCAAAGGGCTGTTTGAGGGTTCAGACATGGTTTTAAGGTTCAGGTTAGAATCAGGTTTAGGTTTAGGTTTAGGAGACTATAATCATGTCTCTAGAGTCATGACAATGTATTGGCGCAGGTCTTAATCTTGATACTAATTACTCTTGTTGGTACATGAGATAAATTAAGCCCTTGAAAATTAATCAATCAAAAAGTAAGGAGAAGGAAAAAGATGGAAGGAAAAGAAAAAAGTAATAATAATAATAATAATAAACCATAACCTTTTAAAATCCGACATTGAAGTATAGTATCTAATTATTTCCACCTTCAAAGAGGTTAGGGTTAGGAAAGGGATCATGTTTAATTAGACTCTGATAACTGCAAATTTAGGATTACGGCTTTTTAGGCCTTCAAAAAGGTTAAGGTTAAGGAAAAGGTCTGGGGAAAGGGTTAGGGTTAGAAAATACACTATTAAATATAATAGTTAAGGTTAGGGGAGAGGTCAGGGTAAGGGGCTAGGCAATGAATTATGTCAGTGAAGGTCCTCACAAGTATAGACGCACAGAGTTGTGTGTGTGTGTGTGGCCGTAAATCAAATACTGTCAATGAGTGACAGCTAGGGCTCATTATTTTCAGTTTCACTTTATCTGAAGGATCTGAACTTATATACTTACTTTTCTTTTACTGTTGTAATTCTGTATTGACACTTCACTGTCACTGCAACACAATATGATGAAACTATACCTTTATAAAGGTCAATGTGAACAATGTGAAATTTTCACTTCAATCACTTTAATCCTCGTTTTGTAATTTATTGAGATTGTGAGTGTGTTACGTGGGCGCCTTGAATCGTCTGTAAAGAAGGAAGATTGAGCTGGTCTGTAAGAGATTTGAAGTGTACATTTGTTTAACACACATTTAGTTTTGATGATTTGATGATTTTCTATGCTGTACCTCAAGTGTCTCACTTACTCTTTTTGCCTGTTTTTAAAATAATCAATAATGAATGATGGTTTGATGAGGTTTGTGAAAATCATTACAGGCTGACTGTTGCACTTTGTGATGAACTTCTCTGATCTAATGATGTCTTGAATATTTCTAAATTCCAGCTGGACATGAACATTACATGTTGCTGTGATTAGATCACTGTAAAAATTAAATATAAAATATGATCTAATAAAAACAGTTAATTATGAATACTTATGAATGTTTAATGTGTTACTGGAGGCAAAAAATATACAAATACTTTCCAATGATGTTTTCTAGAACTAACTATGTAATTTCTAACTAATTATAAAGAAAGATAAGCATTTCCTACAATGAAAAGCTAAATTTAAACCCAAAATTTATTTTTGAAAACATTGTTCTCCATATATGTTGAATTGAATTCTTGCATGTAGACAAATTCAACAACAACAACAACAACAACAGCTTACGTATTACTGTACAGAATAAACAGCTGACAGATGTAGTACATTTTATATAAATATGCATGATACATGTGACGGAGGCTATTTAAACCTGCAACAACTTCAGCTGCTGGTCAAAACTTAACATGTTAACACTGCAAAATAATTTCACTTTTGAACATTTTTGCTATTTTTGCATGAACAACTGCACTTATTTGAATGAAACAAGAAAAAAACCCCAACAACATCTGGATGTGTATTTTGATGCCGATCCAGGTGCAGCTGAAAATGTTCTTAATTATTTTGTTATTAAATTACACTTATAGTGGATTGTGCAGCCTTGGTGGAGGTATGCTCCGGGTTGTCTCTAGTTATGTTAGGTTTGAGGTGTGAATGTGTGTGTTCACTGTTGCCGTGTAAAGAAACTGTAATCCACACCTTCATACACAGGTGGCAGTTGTGCATGTTCAGTACAAATAATGAGAGAGAGTATCATACATTATCATGTCTGTCTCTTTATGTCTGTTTCTAATGTTCAAGCTGTAAGTGTCTGCAGCAAAGCTACCAAAGTGAATGGCTGCTATTCTCTTTGCTCTTAGTAAAAAAATAAGATAAAATAAGATACTGCTCTTGCATGGTGGTTTACCATGTAACTGGTCCAGTTACAAGGAAAAAGGTCACATCCTCTTTTCATCCATCTGTTTATATTGTCTCATATTTCAGCTTTTCAGAGGAAGTTTAACCTTGTGCCCTTTTTCCTGGGTGACGTAGAGTTGCAGCAAAAGTTTGAGCCTGGTTCTTTTGCGGACAACCCTGCGTTGCTTTGCAGGAGCCCTCTGTGTTGGCAGCACTGCTGCGCTGACGGACTGGCTCCATTCAAATGAATGAGGGCTGTATTTTTTCAAGCGGGATAAAAGTCTGAATGCAAAATTAGATTTACATCAGTAGGTGTGGATTTGTCCAATATGAACATAATTTTCCCAGGGTTAACCTGTACTTTCAACCATTAAAAGAGACTACAACAGATAACACTCTTTTTATTATCTTGGACCACCAACACCGGCTTTTATTTTCACATCACAGTTTCTCTCTAATCTTACAGTAGTATGTACAAAGTAATGTTATCATGCGTTTCAGAAATTTACATTTACAACAAAAAAAAAGTAGAACTAAACTTATTATCCATTGTTGCAGGGAATTTTAAATCAATGTGTAACACTGGGGAGCTTACATCCATAACATTTAGCATAAAACTGCTGCTACAGTACACAGCAGAACAGAAATACCATAAAACCTAAATAGCAGACAAGATAAACAGTCTGATTGCACAGTTTCCTAGTGATGTGTAAGTAATCTGCAGAGCAAGTGCAGCTGTGTTTTATGAGCTGGTAGCTGAGGACTGATGTTCATTATGCTGGCTGAACAGCTTCAAGGCTAAAAGATATAAATCTCTCTGCCTACTTCTGCACTGAGGTTACAGTTAGACAGCTGATGAAACACTTTTGAGCATTTCTCATGGTAGAAAACTAAAATGTGCATAGAAACCAAGTGAAATGCAATGGGCTCACTGAACAGTTTCAATTAATCTACCCTTCAGTGTGACCCCCCCGAACACCAGACAGTGTCATGACTACTGGCTTTCCTATTAATAGTCTCACTTCCTTCTGCTTTCTTTCCACTCCCCCCACACTCACAGCACATCCACTTTCATGCATCAAAACACAACTTTACAGGAAAATGTGATTATGACCTCAGTATACTGTATACGTACCCACGTTCTTTTTGAGAACATTTATCCAGGCAGTCTTTTCACTGTGAGGTCAGCAGTTCGTACAAATACAATTTCAACAAATATTTCCAAAAAACACTTGCTTATCTTTTGGATAAGTGCATTTATTTTAGAAATGCACCTACCTGAATTTACTGCAGCCTGACAAAGAAAATAATTCTTACACTCAGTGGTCTAAACTACAATAATGCCAGTGCTTTTTCATGCCACAAATGTACAAATGTCTGAGAGAGATAATCCATTACACTCAACAAGTCACCATTACTTGCAGTAATGCAGCTGTGAGTGGAGGCTTCTTTCAAAACTCTCAAACTCTTGAAAGTTGCCTGCAGAAAACGATTGTTTTGATGAGTTAAGTTATAAAGAAAAAATCTAATCGAGAAGCCAAACAGTAACCAGATGCTGACACCATGAAAAGGATAATATGAATATTGTTGCTTATTGCATCAAGTGTTTGCTGTACAGGTCACCTTTGAACACACCAAAAATAAGTTTTAAAACAGTTCCTGCTCGCAACTGCATTTCCATGTGATCAAAACATAACTTTGACACAAAAATAAATGAGGGAATATGCAGCTCAAGCAAGTTTCACATCTCTACAACTCTCATACCTTACTAAAATAAACTGAAATCAGTGGATGCCTGAAAGGAAGGAAATCATTTTAACCTTTTACCACCTACTGCATGGCCTGTGGCACTTTACAGATCTTTCACGGTCTGCCAGCACCAGTACTAGTACTATGAAAACATTTATAAACATGAACATGTAATATATGTATCGATAATGCACAACTTTATACAACTAACACCTTAAATTCTCTGGGAGAGTTGGTGTTAAAGAGTTACTTGTATGCTTCAGAAAATGCAGTAGTTATTGTGAAATAAAATAATACTTCTGGTCATGTGTCCCTGTGGTAATTATTCTGTTATTGCTTGTTATATGCCAAATAT
The DNA here is from genome assembly GCA_005408345.1 of Macquaria australasica. Taxonomy (NCBI): domain Eukaryota; kingdom Metazoa; phylum Chordata; class Actinopteri; order Centrarchiformes; family Percichthyidae; genus Macquaria; species Macquaria australasica. Next base: position 20,302 of record SEMN01001482.1, read on the forward strand.
GTGTCAATATTTGAGTAGTTTTATATCAAAAGGCCTCTTTTTTAACAGTGAAGGCGAGCAGCATTTCACAACAGCTCCTCATCACTCTGAGCTGCCCAATCATCAGTCTGAGAGATTTGAGCTAAATCACATACAGCTAAATAGGCTTTTCACACTGGATATATTTAGCCCCTTTTCGCCCACACATTGTTAACCCAGGGTTAGCCTAGGCCCAGGGCTATATGATTCACACTAGCCCTGGGTTAAATGTCTGTTGAAACACGTGACTAATGTGATAATATTCTATAATGATGCGTGACGATAATGTCAATATTAGCAGGGCTTTATGTGAGAGCGCTGTTGAAACATCAAAAAGAGAGAGAACAGAGGAGAAAGGAAAGACTGAAAAGAAGTCTACTGTTTTACCTTTTCCAGCAGTGGCAAACAAAGGAGATGTTGCTGCGATGTTGCTGCGATGTTGCTGCATGTCTAGCGAAGTACCACCACTTGTCCGAATGTTGCCGGTTTCGGTTACAACGTAAACATAAAGCAAGAAGAAGTCGTGTGATTGGACAACAAAAACGTGACACAAATTACATTGTTTACTTTAGCCCCGTTTCACACTGGCACCTTTTAGCCCTGGGTTTAGTTGATTTTCAGGGCATAACCCTGCAAACTCGGGGCTAACCCTGCTCCGGAGCCCTAGGCTAATGTTGGGGTTAGCCCATTTGCAATGTTGCCAGGATTGTGCCAGTGTGAAAGCTTTGTTAGCCTGCAGTGTGAGAAGCCCTAAAGACATGCTATGTGCCATTTCACTGTGACTTTAATGGGTTAAAAACCACCAGAATGCTCCTTTAACGCTCAAAGATGTGTTTAGGAAACTCAACTCAAACTTTAGCCACTGATGTGTGACTCCTTCCTGCCACCACAACAGTTGTGTGTTTCGACCCAGTGCTGTCGTCCAAAGAGCGTTCGTTGGACTGGGTCGTCTGTCCATCCTCGTCGTCTGCCAGAGCTCTCCTGTACACCCCCGCCAGACTCTGCCTGAACCGTCCCCTCATGTCCAGCCCCATGCAGAAGTACAACAGCGGGTTCACACAGCTGTTAAAGTAGGCGAAGCCTGACGCCACGGGGTGCCAGATCTTCACCAACATGTTCTTATTATCCACCATCTTCACCAGCAGGAGGCAGTGGTACGGCGCCCAGCACAGGAAGAATGCGACGACTAATGATGCTAATATACGTAGGGGGCGGGACTTCCCTGACAAGCGGGTGCGTCGGATGCCAAGCCCGGCCAGGATGTAACAGATGAGGATGACCATGAAAGGCAACATGAAGCCACACAGGAAGCGGATGGAGTAGAGAGCCAGTAAAGCGTTGCTGTCCACCTTCACCGCCCCCTTTGTGTCCAGAGAGCACTTACTCAGGTTGTTCTTCCCTAGGTAGACTTGGCGGTAGACAAAGTACGGAGTGCTGAAGATGATCGCAAAGGTCCAGACGCAGGCAGCCACCACCCTCGCGGCCCACAGGGTGCGACGTCGCCTGGCAAAGACGGGCTGCCAGACGCAGAGCACTCGGTCCAAACTGATCACAGCCAGCAGAAAGACGGAGCAGAACATGTTGGCATATTTGAAGAAGCCGTTGAACTTGCAGAGGAAGATGCCGAAGGGCCAGTGGTCGAAGAAGAGCTTCTTAGTGAGGGAGAAGACTCGTGTAAAGCAGAAGATCAGGTCCGCTATTGCCAGATTCACCAGCCACACGTTGGTGACCTTTGGCTGAGGAGGAAGAAGGAAAGAAGGAAAAAAAGAGAGGCAAGAAAAAAACAAGGAAAGGGAATGAAGAGGAAGGAAAAGAGGAGGATTGCATGAGAATGCTTAGTATTTTACTCATACATACATACATACATGTAGACAGAAACAATAAAAGTTAGCCCAAAAAAGTCCTCAGCGTGCAGCCACATACAGTACTGCCTGTTAAAAAACAGTAGTGCAGCCATTAATTTATTTATAGTAAATTGACCCTGTGAGAGTCAAGCGACTCTCTCCTGCTCTTTATTTGGTTTCGGGAAGTTTACACTCCAGCAGCTCTGGCCAAACTGGCTTGTTTAGTTGGTATTTAGTTTTCTTCTTATTTTACTGAAACAAACAGTTTATGAGCTATTTTCAAACCACTTCCTTCTTCGTGTATCACACATCAGTACACCCATGCACTAGGCTTATTAATTGATGGTGCCCTTTGGTCATGTGGTGATATCACCAACATCTCATATATACTGTATATACACCGATCAGCCATAACATTATGACCACTGACTGGTCATAACGGAGGAACATTGATTATCTCGTTACAATGGCACCTGTCAGATATGTATATATATATATATATATATAAATATATATATACATACATACATACATATATGTATATACTGTACATACATATATACTTATATATGTATATATAGATACACATATGTATATATATACTGTATATGTGTTGATTACCTCGTTACAATGGCACCTGTGAGACATACATATATATATATATATGTATATATATATAGATAGATACACATATATATATAGATACACACATACGGTATATATACAGTATACAGTATATGTATATAGTATATGTACAGTTTATATATGTATAAACATACAGTATATATATGTATATACATAAAGTATATACACACATATATATATATATATATATATATATATATATATACATAGGAAGAATTTCACAGTGGTTTGTGATACAACCATTTTCATTTTCACTTTGATTTGATTTGACCTGACCTAGTGGTCTGGTCTTTTATAAATGTTAAACCCTGTTTATGGAAGTTGGAACAACATTAACAGGACGATGAGCTTTAGGGAATCATTTCCTTTGCTTAAGAAAGTATTTGTAACTCACTATACACTATATATATATCCACCTTGAGCTTGAATCCGGCCACCCAGATCACCATGGAGTTCCCTGTGATGCCGAGCACAACGGTCAGCGAGTAGAGGACGATGGAGACGTTGTCCATGATGGCGTCGATGTCCACAGTTGTCGCCTGGTCATTCTTGGAAGTCTTGGACATGTGAAGAGTCAGGGAGGCGTTGAGAGACATTGTGTGTCTGGAAAACAGAGAATACGAGAAAATCTAAATGTTAACATATTTGTCCTGTTTCTAACAGACAACGAGGAAGAAAAGGGTAACAAGATGACCTGACCTCTATCTGAGAATGAATTGGGTTACTTCCTCTTTTACTCTCATGCTGAAACATGGCATCCAAGAAAAAAAAAACAAATAAAAAAAAACTCTGCTGCTCGAGACTTGTGATCAAGGAAAAAGAGTGTAGAGTCACAAGATTTTAAAGAAGTGTCTCTTAAACGAGTAAACTTTTCTGATCACAAGCCTTAATCTTCATATGATGCTATGAAAATAGACATTAGTAGACTGTATGAACCGTGTCTGTGTGTGTGTGTGTGTGTGTGTGTGTGTGTGGACGAGTCAGATGTACCCTGCTGAATCATTGTGCTTCAGTGTCTGAGAATGTGTCAAGGTGTGTGTGTGTGTGTGTGTGTGTGTGTGTGTGTGTGTGTGTGAGAGTGTGTGTGTGTGTGAGAGAGAGAGAGATGTGGGTCTTTGGAGTGAATGGCGTCTAAAAGTTCACTCTGTCTTGCCTTCTTTTAATATTTAATGTTCCCTGTTACTTCTATTGCAGCTGAGGGAGCTTTTGCATGATTGTTGACCAGCAGCTAAATGAGGCTGACAATCAAAAACCACCACAGCAGCTAATACAACCTGTTTATTATGCTGATTTACTGTCTTACCTTAAGTTAGATCAAATGCAGTGCAGAGTTTTATTGTATTTTAATTACAATAAAAAGTATTTGGTATCAGTGGACCTTGTTGCAATGGTCAAGATTGAACTTTGAAAGTCCATTTTTAAGCCAACACGGACAGGAAGTCCTTCAAGTGCTCAGTGACAAATGGAAATACGAACATCTACAATTCATTGACATCTAGTCAAACTCCATCTGCTGAAGAAGATCATATAACATGACTGAAAGCTCCACAACAGCTACTAAATGAATCTTGTGATTTTCTCAAAAGTGTACTGTAGCTTAGCTTAATACAAACCCTGGAAGCAAGGGGAAAACTCAAAGCTGCCATAATTACATGTATCAGCGCGTGTATTTAAGACATGTAAAAAAATAAATAAATAAAAATGTACATAGGAGTTGCCACCTTCACACACTTTCCTAACTCTGAACAAAGCCCAGCTTATTAGTGGATGTACAGTATTAGCCATTAGCCTGCTAGCTAACCACAGTTTTGGCGTTAGAGTTGCTGGAAGTTGTCGTTTAATTTCATGTAATTTTTCAAGCTTTTTGACAGCAGCTAGCGGATCAAGCTACATTTCCCCAACATTTATGAGTATTCTTTTAATGCTCAGATCTAATGTATTTGTCTTGAGCAAATAATTCTCACATTAATGACAAAAAAGGCAAATTAGCGTAATAGTCCATAATGTAAATAAATGACAAAACAGCCAGGTTAAAGTCAGCTGTTGAGCAAGAGGGTGAGTCAGCTCATGAGAAGCTAACAGTTCCCACAGTGATCGGTGGCCACAGACTGGGGATCGAATCTACACACACATATAGTGACATCTGACATGAAAACAGACTGTTGTGGACAAAACCAGCAAGATGCCAAAGGGAAGTGCGGCGCAGAGAATACAGAGATGGCAGAGAAAGCCTCAGATGGCCAAATGAGATATAGAAACTCTGTTCAAGGAGGCTGAGAACACGGAGGAGACGTTTTTAAATATGTTAAAAGTGACCTTACCAGTGGTAGCAAATGCAGTTGAGCTTCAAAGGAAAAGAAGACAGTCCAGCTGACAAGAACAGAGGTGGTTTCTGCAGTTTACAGAAAGAAGGCTTCTGCCCTCAAAAGGGGAAATGAAAAAAGAGCGTGCAGCAACTGTAAAGCTTCCTCCAACCTCAAAAAAATCTTCTGCCCTGAAGCTGCTGGTGGTATTATTGAGGGCATCGATGACTCCACCTGTCTTTTTATCTGATGAACCCAGGAGATCATGTGAGTAAGAAATGAGAGTATGACATTAAATGAAACACAGGACATCTCCAAGATTTCCGTTGAAATGGCGCAGGTATAAAAAAACATGGAGTCATATGTTCGAATATTTATCTCCATGTAAACATCATGTAGCTTCAAAAAGAGTTGGAACAAGCTGATATGTGATACTGTCAGTCTGGAATTGCAACAAGGTGATTTGACCAACTTTGAAGCTACTTAAGGGGGAAAAAGTGGGAGAATGTGACAAAGAATTAAGTAAAATCAAACATAAAATATCTGACACAATGGGGGGTTTACGTGAAAAGAAGAGTTCTGTGTGTCTGTTGTCACGCACGTCTCTTCTGTTATTTGTCATTTGCGGGTACATTTCTCTGAGTAGTCTGTCTTTCTTCAGAGAACCATCTTTGAGTGAGAGATGTTCGTCAGTTTCAGGGGGTTTTCTAATGCTAATCTGATCAAACTGCTGCACAAGCTCAGCAGAAGAACAGACATGGTGCCAAGTTCTCACTGCAGGTCCAACATTTAAAAAGTGCTTCATTATGTGACACCTGCAGATTCTAAAACTTAAAAAAAAAAAAAAAAGTCAATTTATCTGAATCAAACCCCTTTCTGTGGTTTACCAGCGGTGAAAGGAAACACTCAACCACAAGCTCGACTTCTTCAACACATGAGATGAAAAGAAGTTCTGTGAAGCTCGTCAGCTCAGCTGACATTTCCTTAACCTCTGATTAGCCACAGGTGTTTCACATTTCATTGACCTGTGTGTGAGACAGCTGTGTCTCAATTCAGGGGCCGCATCCTTAGAAGGATGCATTTGAAGACAGAATGCGTCACAGTGGCGCGACGAGGCCGTCCCATTTCAAAAGCTCCTTCGAATGCGGCCTTCTTTTCACGAATTTGAAGGATCTAACGGCTAAATGCTTCTCAAGATAAATTGCATGCAAGAGAATATGGCGTCCCCAAACGTACCGTCAACAGCGGCCGAGCAGGATTACACTTTTAAATCTAGGTATTGTGTTCCAACTCACTCAAATAGCCAACGATACAAAGGATAAAAACCAAGGCGCCTTAAAAACCTCAAACCTCAACTGCAGCTGTCAAGGGTGCTAGGCAACAGGATTCTTGACGCTTGTGACGCAAATAGGAAATCCTCCATAGACCAGACCGTCTCATAGTTCGGCCTTTGTGGTCTGTGAAAGCCACGCCTTCGTAGACCACATCCTTAGAAGGATGCGGCCCCTGAATCGAGACGCAACTTCAGTTTGTTTACAACCATCTTTTCACAGTTTTGGCCGTCTTTCCTGTTGGTTACAAAACATTTTGCTCATCACCACCCATATTCCTGAGACAGAAACAGAACTCCACGTCTGATCATCCTGTCTAAACCACAGTGAAACTGAAAGGGAGCAAACCCAAAAGATTAATTACAATCCACTGCATGAAATAATTGCATGTGCACAACTGCAGGAAGTAGACCAAATTTACACCAGGATGTTGCTCTGTAAATAATGAACATTTACAGAAAATTTGAGTAATAAATTCTTTGTTTGCTCTTTCTGTGTGATTATCTGATATATGTAACATCAACTGTCTTCATCTATGTGTTACAGTGATGGCTTTCTGTCACTCAGACATAGATGATTTTTTACAGTAATGTTCCTTACAGCTCGATTCAGACATGACAATATTTGGCACCTGAGATGAGTTAAAATTTTCTGTTCTGTTTTTCGAAACCTCTTTTTAAGCAGTCAAACCACAAGGTGAGAAATAGTTTTAGAATAGATATACGTGCACAGAGATGAAGACTGAGTGATCTAAGAAAGCGGAACCAGACGTGCATTTCTAACTCTCTCTCTCTCTCTGGATGTTTTTACCTTGCGCTGCTGTGGTCACGTGTTTTTCTTAACGCTAATGACACCTCAAACTGTCTGCTGTGAAAAAAACTTATGTGCAAGAATTTATTTTATAAATGAAAAAACAGTGATGAAAAATGATAAATCTACCTAACAGTTGAAACTTGTGTATGAACAATATATGCTTAAAGCTGCACTAATCAATATTTTTAGATTAACAAAAGACAACAATTATCAGCTCTACAAAGTGCTTTGGCGTCCTTCAGCTCGTTGTTTTGGTTTTACGAACTGCAACATTACTGTTTCCTGTTCGCGTAGTTAGTTTGTATTTGCCCAAACAATATTACAAAATTACAAGTTTTCAGACTGAGACTTGTGTGTGTACCCACATTCACCAGGAGGTAAAAGTACACAATAAGAAGTACAGGTACTTGTGAATACATGTAAGGTGCTGGCAGCCCAATAGCATTGAGTACTGGCCAAATTTAAGCTCTGAGCCTCCATAAAGTGATCCCACCAAAAAATGCTGCAACCCTAGACTGTGACAAAGTGGATGTTTGTTATGTTAATGTGAAGCAGATGTTTAAAAAGGACACGACTCAGAAACACAGAGACAAACTGTGGCACTCTGAGAGGAAGTACATCAAAATACCACAGAGGGAAAATGTGCCCTGCTCCGTCTCAAACCACCACAGAGCTCCAACCGCTGTGTGAGCTACATCAGTCCAACCCTTCATATATTACTGCACTGTGGTGGGAGCTTATCTGATTAAACAACACAATTACAACTATTTGAAAGCAGATAAGGAAATGTCATTGTCTTTATCTCAAATTTTGTGGATTATTAGATTTGTATTCGATAATTCTTTGACACAAAGAATTGTCCTGTGCTGAACCATTTTAACTTTGACAGCAAGCCACAGAAGCTCAAAAAAATAACAACAAAAAAACTTCCCTCTGTTTCAGTGTTTGAAGAGATGAAACCTTCAGCGACCCACAGCTTGAAACAGCACTGGGTTTTTTGTAATGAGTGACTTTAACTGTTTTTGGCTTCTCAGTGAGCTCCAACTATTGGTTATTTTCAGGTCAGAAGACATTGAGGCGTCTTAGTTAAAACTGGGCTGAATATGTTTAAAAAATTGAAAGTTTTGTAGAGTCTAGAGTCAAACTGTTTTTTTTTCATTTCAGTGACTTTACTGTAAAGCAGCTCCACCGGCTATTGTCTGATGACGATTTAGCCTCAACAGACAATGTTTCAGGGCTTCCAGTGTAGCCAGCGGATATCTGGATAATGGATATCCGGGCCAAGACTTCCTCTCCCGTACGCCCATAACCCATTGGCTATCATCTGACAAACACAGATCAATTTTAAAAAAGCTAATGAAAAGCTAATCTCTAGGGTTCCGAGATTGATAAAAGCTAAATCGTCATCAGACGATAGCCGATGGGTTCAGAGATTGCATTTCAGCCAATGCGTTCAGCCTCCTTTGCTCTCCACACGGACTGTTTTTACCTGCATGCAGCCAAAGCATGCTCAAACGTGATTGGTCAAAACTACTCGGACTACAAATGGAAACCAGAACACTTCCAAATCCAAAATCTTGTCCCTGGCCTACAGATCCTGCAGCTTAAGCAGCTCCTAACTACATGTTGAGAATACATATTCATCTAAATGCTGCCGAAACAGTTACATGTAACCAACAACTAGATGTCTTTTGACCTCCAGATCACCAAATTGGTGCTTGTTGGGTCATGAAGTGATGCGTACTCCCATAAAGTCAAAATCTAAGTGAAGCTTTCTGTTTCTCATTGTATGGCTTTTTCACGAAATACAGTAAATCAGCGGTTCACAACCTGGGGGCCGGGACCCCCTCAAGGGGTCATGTGGTAAATCTGATATAGATAATATAAGAAAGAAGAAGAAAAAGCATCTCTGCTACACAATATTTGGTTTATTTTGTCAGCTTTTTTCTTTTCTGAAATGCAGAAGAGTTTTACCTTTTCAGGCCATTGAAAACTATAAAAATGAAACAACCTGAGAAGGGAACATCATGATGAGTATAGGCAGCGTCGCAAGCTAAAAACAATGGAAATCAATGCAGTAAAATGATTAGAAGAAGCCAGTGGAGCCAGTATAATTCTTTTCTAATAAAGAAAAACACACATTTGCAGTGATGTTTAAAAAATAATTTATCTATTCTTTTCACACTGTGCATTGTCCCTTAAAGTGTAAAAGTGGTGGACTGACAAACAAACTCAGTACATGTGCAAGTTAGGTGCAGATACTCGTCAAAATAAGAGAAAATAGTTAGAATATGTTTTTATCAACATAATAAGGAGACATTAAAGAACGTATGTATCTGCAAGGTCACAAAATGTTGATACTGAATGTTTACTGGCGACATATTTCATTTGTTTTCCTACAGTATCCTCTCATAGCAACTAAAGCATGATTCAACTTTTTATGGTTTTGTTTAGGCACTCAGAGCACTTGGTTAAGTTCAGAGAGAGATTGTGGTCTTGGTTAAATAATAAAACACGAGACTTAACCAAAATCACAATCCTTTTCCCAAAAGTGTAAAAATGAACTTAATCCAGGCAGTAATTATGTTTCTAATGTAACGGCGAAACATTTTAGAACTATATAAACAGAATTTCTGGGACACAGTGCAGGAAAACAAAAACTGTTTGTTAAAACTACACAGTTGCTGCAACATTTTTAGGCATAAATGTGAAATATTAAGCAACAAAAGTAATTGTCAAAACTCATCAGTGAAATCAGAAAATGTCCTGATTTCTTACCTGCAGATGTTTAACAGCGCTGAGGTCAGCTGCTTCAGTCTCAGTGGTCAGAGGCAGGAGTGAAGATGCATCTTCATGAGCGCTCTGTGTATGTGTGTGTGTGTGTGTGTGTGTTCAGGCACAGGGAAGTTCCTCTGTGTCACTGTTACTTAAAGTGGTTTCATTGCCAAAAGCTGGACATGTGTGCATGTGTGTCCTCTCTCTCTCTCTCTCTCTCTCTCTCTCTCTCTCACACACACACACACACACAAACATCCTCTTTCTCTCTCTATTTTCATGTCATGTGTGTCTGGCTCCATCGTCCTGTCTGCGTGCTTCTCTTTTTCTCACAGCCACACTCACTTTATCTCTCTGTCCTTTTATTTGACACACACACACACACACACACACACACATACACTGACACACAGATGCAAAAACACTTGTGTTAAGTTATTACTGTCCAATCAGATGCCTCTAAAGAGGGCCGATGACCTCGTGTTATTACAACAGATAACTTTAGATAAACATCATTATTCCACAAAGAAAACTCATCCAAAAAGTTATTTACAGTGTTGTTACTGAGTTCCGGAGAAAAATCACCCAAAATATACAGATTTTTGTGTGATTTAAACTTGAATGGGGCCTCACATCATGAAGTCATTGCTGTTTACGGTAAAGAGGGTCCTCTTCGGCTCACAGCGTAGGAAGATGAAAAAAGACAGAAACCACAAAAGATCCGCTGAGCTGCTGATGCAACTCAGTCCTCTGAAGTAACAATAATAAAAAAGGCACAAATAAATAGTAAAAGTAAATATTTTCAAACTGGATTTTTGGTTATTTTTCATCAAATTTTCAGCTGTTGGTATTATTAAACATAAATGCAGATAAATTCTAGGATATTCCTTTGAAAAATAACACTTTAAAAAGGTAAAATAAGGTAAAATAACACCCTACAAAGCACAATGTGCAGCCCAAACTTCAGCCAGTATTCAGCCTCAGGAAACCAAAGGACTTACTGCATCCCTCAGGAAGTGATTGAACTGTTCTTTGGCTCCACTCGTTCAGATTTATTTAACCACCTTGGTTTTTATCTTCCCTCATCATTTCCTTCGCCCCAGAGAAATGTTACATTGTGCAATCACTTCCTCGCTTCGCTGTCCCTTCCGCTAATTGGGTCACTCTAAACAGGGCTCACGACCTCCCGATGTTGCAAGAGGTCCCGACAGAAATAGAGAGAGAATTTCATCAGCACAACACAAGTCAACGTGGAACAAACTGTGGATCACTTTTCATTGCTTTTACACAAAATGAATTGACGTGACGTGTTTCAAATTTCATGAACAGTTTTCTCACTCAAGCTGAACCAAAACTATACTGTATAACTGTATTTATACTCCATTTTGCACATGCTTACATACTAAAAAATACTGTAAATTAGACTGCAATTTGCTACATTCTGCTACATCTACATCCAAAAAATAAAAATGCACAATCTCCTAATTTGATCATACAACACTGAGCGCCTATTTTCATTCCTTGGTGACCTCTATGAAAGACTTGTTTCATCTCTTCCACTCACAGAGTGGTTTACAGCTCATCCCAGGTTGGTGCCACCTTACTCTCAATTCCTCAACCCCACAGAGGAAATCTTTCCTCATGGAGGTGAAAGGTTTATGACCAACCATCAGCCACATGATCAGTGCTGGATGTCTGGACATGTCTGCAGAAGATGAATCAGACATGCAAACAAATCCTTTCCCAGGTGCATTACATGAGAGGACATCAGGTATGATGTGGATGAGAACTCGTGGCCAAATACATTAGACAGCACTGATTAGCACTGTTTTGTAGCTCTCCTATACATGTATGTATAGTGCATATGTATAGTTTTATATTGCATTACTGGAATTACTTTAGTTGTTGTACGGCACAATCCATGCAATAAAGAAGAGCCACTGTTTTTTGTGAAATACGGAAACTTGGTTTATGCTAAATAAATAAATAAAAGACACTTTTACAAAGACAATAGTGACACTAATTGTAATGCATCCTGTTGTTAGTGATTTTTATGGTCATTATATAAATGTTACCAGTCTCTGGTACGAGAGTTGAAATAAACTGTTATCTCACATCCAAAATGCACTGCACCATCAGTAACCCACATGTCTCCAGTTCACTTTTTCAGTTCTCTTTACCAACTTGAAGCTGAGCACAACAGTTAGTCTGACATCCGAAATGCACTAATGCAACCAAAACACTCGTTTCACATCTCAGGAACGTTTGTCTCCCATTAGCAACACTTTGTCACTCATTATATAAAGACCATAAAAAAACAGCGTTGCAATAAGCATCAATAATGTCTTTTATTCTATTTTATTGTATTTTTGCATAAATAAAAATTCCAACAAAAGGAATGGCACCTCTTCACTGTATGGACTGAGCTTTTGTTACTGACATGAATCAGAAATGCTTCAATATTCTTCAGTAGGCTTTATTTTGCTAAACTAAAGTAATTCCCGTAAAGAAATACAGAACTATAAATATGAAAACTTATTATTTCAACTAACTAACTGTCACTCTTCCCTTGTTTTGTTTTATCTTTGACATATTTTATTGTTCTTATGCCGTTCTATGTTTTATTGGTGTCTGTCACACATTATATTGTCCTTGGCATCCCTGTTCTTGCTATTTGCTGCTTCTCTTCTTTGTTACTCATTTGTTTGCTTGGTGTCATTGCGCAGTATTTGTAATTTGCATGTTTTTATTTTCTTGTTTCTTCACTTTGAGGTACAGCCCCTGTATGAAAGGTGCTATATAAATAAAGTTTTATGTATTCACTATGCACTTGTATAGGAGAGCTACAAATAGAGAAACACAGCAGTCAACCATGTCTTCTGAAGCTCTCATCCTTATGTCCTCTCTTGCAATACTTGCAGGGAAATGTTTTTGCGTGTCTGATCCATCCCTGGCAATCGTCTGCACCGTCATGTGACACAAATCCTTCTGGATTCTGCCTCACCTGCGCCCTTTCCTCACCTGGAACAAGTCTTTCATAGAGGTCATCAAGGAATGAAAATTGGTGCTCAGTGTTGTATGATCAAATTAGGAGATTATGCAACAAATTTCAGTCTAATTTACAGTAATCAGTCGTGTTTTGTTGAACGTAAATTTGAGCTTTAGTGAGCAAACAGTTCATGAAGTGATGCACAGTTTAGTCCACGTTGACTTCTGTTGACTTCTTCTGTGTGAAGAGTTTTGAAAAAGTGAACTCAGTTTTGAGAAATGTGTGTTACCAATCATAATCGTAAATAAAAAAAATTTAAAAAGTAAGTTGGCTAGGGTTATTTATGTGCTCATGCTGCACTCTGGCGACTCAAACGTGTGTGTTTTTTAAGTGTGTGTGTTATGTTGACATTTGATTCTCCTGCTTTTGCTGTTTCCTAGTGGCACCAAGTGAGGTTGTTTCACTGTTGTTTCCCAGATGTTGAAGCCTTGCTGAATCTTTCTCAGTGTACAGAAAAAAAGAAGAAAAAACATGCTTCTCTACATTAGGTTTGATTAAACTGAGGGCATCAGCTCCCCAAAAACAAACATTTTACACTCATGTTTAGTGGTTTCTAGTCCTGCAGAGAGTTTTGTGTCTGTCTCTAAGATTTACAGCAAAAACTGTTGACAGTGAGTTCTGTGTGTCATCCAGAGTAAGAAGGATACTGTTTACCGTTTGTGACGTGTTGATAGATAAATTAACTACACATCATTTTTCTAACACGACACGCACAGTCAAGATTTCACCACAGACGCTCGGTAAAGTTCCTAACTCCATCACTTCCTTCTCGAAACATTCATTCCTCTTTCAGTGAACAAACACAGAAGTCTGCTCCTAATTATTTGACAGGTAAAGATATATGAATGTGTGTGTGTGTGTGTGTGTGGTCTAAAACCACAGAACTGTATTTGTATCAGTAAAAAGTGGGAATTAGGTTTTTCTAAATTACTTTTTGTTTAACTTTAATATTTCCTTAATACTAAACTTTATTGTCTGCTGATTAAGTCAAGAAGTTGTGTTTGGAAAAGTACATAAAATTTCATTTTCCATTTCTTATTTTTCTTTTTATCTCAGCATAACTTTTATTTTCCACTTCTTGATGTTTGCATTGGCTGTTCAATTCCTTATTTTAACTGTTCTTGTTATAAGTTACATTAGATAACAGCATCCGCAAAATTACATTTTATTTGCTTCTCAGTTTATTTCTCTTTGAACCTTGACTGAGTAAATTAATTGTGATTTTTGGCATCATAGCAGATATAACATAGTCTTTCAGTACATTATATTCTCTCACTCTCTTTTTTTAAATATTTTTTGTTGTTAAACAAATAGTTCATCTTTGATTTAAACTCTTTATCTCATCCAGTTGAGATGGGTGTTGGTCTGGCGGTTGTCGCTGTGCTCATCGCTCTGATGCAAGGTCAGTAGTTCCCTGATTGCACATGTAACTGGTGTTTTTTGTTTGTTTTGTTGTTTCCCAGTCAAATCAAAGCTTCCTCTTTAGTCTGGGAGGGTGAAGCATTAAGATAAGGTTGTGCTGTTGCTTCGTCACCTAGTCTAGATAAACCTGTGTTTTAAAGACTTGCATTTTCCCCCTCCAGGTGTCTTTTGTAAAACCTGGGATGTGACGCTGCCCCAAAGCATCGTGGGGATCAGTGGCTCTTGTGTCACAGTCCCATGTCATTTTGAAATCCCCAACAATGAGGAAGCAAACGTGCTAAACTGCTCAGACAGTGGTGTTTGGAGGAGAGGAAGCCTCTCAGGTCCTTTCGTCTTCATCGAACGCAATCCAAACACTAACATCCTTAAAGTAGGTCGTCTCTTTTTTTGTTTTCTTCAGCCGGTTCACAAAACTCATCAGCATCACTTATTTATCGACTGTCACCTGTGAAGCAACTATGCATTGAAGCCGCCATGTGTAGCGCTTGAAAGTGTGACATTGGTGACTCCTAGTGGTGATAAAGAGGACACTGTCTTAATAAATAATCATCCACCAATAGAATCATTTAAAAGAAAACATAATCCAAAAAACATAATTACACATAGGGGCCACTTTAAATAAAACCTGAAAGGATAAACCTGTAAACATACAAGTATAAAACATGATGAGACAACCAGACATATAGAAGAACAGGATGTAACACCTTAAAGAAGTGGTAATCAACCTTTTTGTGACCCCTTTAAATCTGGAGTGCGGACCTTTTGTCTCGCCCTTCTGGCAGTGAGAGTAATTACACAAAAGTAAACTAATCTCCTCACTATCCTGCATCCGGCGGTGCTGCTCCACACGTTGTCCTTGAGTTCATAGTCTTTATAATTTTGTGTCCTTTGTCATATAATACAGTCTGATGAGAAACACAAACAATCAATGGGTCCGGAGCTGCGATGTGACGTCTGTTCTGCCCAACGTGCTTGGTTGATGCCTTTATTATATTATTGTGAAAGCTCTGAAAAATCAACCTCGTTCCGAAAAAATTTATGCCACTTATTTTGTCGTGTAGTATTCGCTTTCTGTGTGAAAGAACTCTTGACAAAAACAACAGTTTGAAAAAATATATTGACGTGTGAATTAATCACACAAAAAAAACGCCTCCAGTATGTAAAGGCCTTAAATGTAGCAGCTACATAGCCTACTCTAAATATTTTACAAAGACCAACCCCCATGAGCAGTAAGGCCACATCCTGTCTGCCCTCAGTCCCTGCTCTTCTTTCAGCCTCTCCAGCAAGGAAAAGCTTCACCAAAGGTTATCCGTGTTTGTCCTCGCCATCGATCGCTTTCTTTTGACAGTAATCCTTCCTCTGAACGCCGAGTTTCTTTTTTATCTGGAGCATTAGAAATGTTTCTTGGATGCTTCTTGTATTTTCCCTCCAGACTGCTAATTGCAGGACCTACTCCATCACTACGGTTGCTCCCCTCAGCTCTGGCAAACCAGAACCACGTAGAGAGACCTATCTGAAATCTACGTGAGTCATGTGACCATCAAGCATTTTGAACTTCCGTTGGCGCGACACTCTCTCTACATGGCTCTGGTTTTACTACCAGTGCACTAGTGTGGAAATGTCGCCACACACACCAGATTTAAAAACTCGTTATACTGCGACATACAGAGAGATTTAGCTGGAGGTGATTGGCTTAATCCTTACTGTGTGAACTCATCTGGCAACGGCTTGAATGTAACTGACGTTCATTTATATGTAAAAAGTCCCACACTAAAGCTTTAAGTTAATCACTGCACCTGGCTGGTTTTCAGCAAGAAATAATAACAGTACATAAAACCACAAATTGTCATTTTCTTGTCACTGTTTGTGTTTCAAATGTTGATTAGTGAGCTGTTATTAGTTGTATTTGTTTCACTTTGGACGGAGCTAGGCAATCTGTTTCTCCGTGCTTCCAGTCTTTATGCTAAGCTAGGCTAACAACAACCATCCTTCACACACAAACATGAAAGTGGTATGTGCTGCTCTCAAAACTCTTTCAGGGGCAAATACTGGGAGACTTAACAAGGAAGAACTGCACTACGATGCTGGACAGCTTCCCAAAGGACTACAGCGACATGCACTTCTTTAGGCTGGACTGTCCGAAAGTCAAGTTCACTTTCATTAAAGGAGTCAACATTTCCATTCAACCAGGTATGACCGGACTAAGTGATCAGAGGCAGTTGAAAATTGTAACGTGTGGTCTTTCTGTCTTAAACAAATAATTTGTTTGCAAATTATGAGTTTTACTTTTGAGATGGCATTTTGTTTGCTTCAGTGAGTTTTATTCTCTCTCAATGTCTGTGTGTTTTCTTAAGTTGCGTTGAGCTCTCAGGCCCGCTGTATTTTTCCACTTTAGGGTCCAAACCAAGAAACTAGACGCTTCGCTGCTCTGTTTGAAACCTATATTGTCTAATTAAAGACCCCAAACTACCCAAAAAAAATGAATCATCAAATTATATCAACATTTTCACGTGTGCAGATATGACTTTGTGTGTCTTGTTAAGATGTTCCTCTTGCAAACTACCGAACAAAAGCACAACTGGATGTCTGTATTATTTTTCTGCCCTGTGTTAAACTTTGAAACAGCTATAATCAATATTTTCATAACAACAATGGATCAAATAATGATGTATAATGTGAAAGGGGGACTCACAGTCTCTGCAGTTCCCCCTCAGCTCTACAAGGCTTCATTCAGCTCATTATTTTGTTTTTCCGCTCTGCAACTTTACTGTTTTGTTTCAGTTTTTCCGTTTTCAGTGAAAACGCTCTTAAAACCCGCTGCACCCCATCCTCAGCATCAAATAGCAGACAGATGAAGTTAAACACTCGCTGGTGAACATGGAGCATAAGAGTAAAAGAAGAATGAAACATGAACCCAAATGATGCACATGAATATGTAAAAAACCTGTATCTTATCTTTGTTTTTTGATCTCTGTTTCCTCCTCGACAGGCCCGTCTCCTCCTCTGTTGACCAGTGTGAGTCCGGTTGTAGAGGGAGTCCAGATGAGGCTGCAGTGTTCAGTCCCAGTGCCCTGCTCCGTCTTGCCCCCCTCCTTCACCTGGC
Source organism: Macquaria australasica (assembly GCA_005408345.1). Classification (NCBI taxonomy): domain Eukaryota; kingdom Metazoa; phylum Chordata; class Actinopteri; order Centrarchiformes; family Percichthyidae; genus Macquaria; species Macquaria australasica. The sequence goes on from SEMN01001482.1 coordinate 37,605, forward strand.
TCCCCCAAGATGACGCCAGGCAGGAGAACACACAAATGCAGCAGGTGATGGATGGCAGTGGATGTTACACTAAGTACATTTAGGCTACTCAAGTATCCTCCCTTGAAATGACTGAAACCAACAATGTGTTAGTCCGTCTCTTGATATTTTCCCACTTCCCCACCTGCCTGTTGCACTCAGCCCCAAACCCACTGCTTTCCACTGAAGATGAAAATCTTTAAAAACAGGCCACAAATATATAATTTCATTTTTAAAAGAGCTAAATAAAACAGCTGTAGGCACTGTAGTTACTTGCAAATGTTACTGGAGGAAATAGTGCCTGTGTTGGGGACTATTTTCAGCTGCGGATTAATAATAAAATAAACTACAGTGTGTGTGTGTGTGTGTGTGTGTGTGTGTGTGTGTGTGTGTGTGTGTGTGTGTGTGTGTGTGTGTGTGTGTTTATACTAATGACGGGGCATTTCAACCAGTGCACAGTAACTGTTTTTGGACAAATATGGAGCTCAGCTGGGGAAGGAGCAGGTTCAATAATAGTCTGATTTTTAAATCCTGTATTTGTCTCTGGTATAAAAAGACTAGAAAAATAAATTATTTAAGTTATATCATGCTCACACAGTACTTTGTTAAAGCAATCAGTTGATTGTTGGTTTTGGTCTTTTCATGGGATTTGCTGACATTAAGAAAAATACAGCCAAACCTTATTGTTTGAGTACAAGTTTGAGGTATTTATATTTTCCATTTTACTCTACTTTATACTTCTACTCCTTACTTTAAAGATTTTACAAACAAAACATTTGATCATATCTTAAAATATGATGCATAATTACAGATTAAAACTGCCAAACTTTCTATAAAGTAGTAGTAAAAATAGCTCAACTGCTGTCTTACATGAACAATTTGCATAATGAGTGATTTTATTATGTATACATTTTGCTGATAATACTTGTACTTGTACTTTTACTTAAGTAAAGTTTGGGATGCAGGATATGCAGTATTTTATAGTGGAGTATTGCTACATTTACTTAAACCAAGAATCTGAATACTTCTTCCTCCACTCTTCACTAATTCATTCATCATATTTTACAGCATCTCAATTATCATCCTTTTTATAGATTCAAGTTCATATTGATTATTTTTTTGGTTGTTTCTTGTCACTGTATGATTTAACAGGTTATGACATTCAAAAAGGATGTGTACTGTGCCTGAACATTTCAGTAAGTTCAGTGTTCTCTTCTCTCTTTTTCACAAGCAGAATGCGGATGGACAGACGATCATGACGTCCACGCTGACCTTCAACGCCTCAGCCGACCATCACAACCAGAGCGTCGCCTGTTCTGTCTCCTACCCGCTGACAAAAGGGGGCAGCAGCCAGCCGTCTGCAGCGACTCAGACACTCAGCGTCCTGTGTGAGACACTCAGTGTTTGTCTGCAATAATATCAACCATGCAGAGGTGGAAGGAGTGCCACAGCGACCTCTGCTGCTACAAGTACAGGATGTTTTATTCATGTGGTGAAAAAAAGGCCTGATATCAAAATCTGTTTAAATAAAAGTGACTAATAGCTTATTTAAAATGTCCTCAAGAGTGAAGGGAGTTCAAAAACTTCTCTCCATTCCTCATAACTCACTCCAAATGGCCATTTTATAATTATCCATTTGATACTTATGGAGAGCTAACAGTGTGTTCGTGTAGATGATCAGCAACACAATTACTGATTTAGTAAAAATGCAGACTCCTACGATTGTAGGAGGAACAGGAGGAAATTCAAATGTTACAGCATCAGGAGAAACAGGCTGAAGAGGCAGAAAACAGATAAAAGAAAGGAAAAGAACATTCAAAATAAGATAAATGAAATAAGAAATCAAAGAAATGAAACTACTTTTATACGTTCTACATCAATTTGAAAGATGCTAAATAGTTACTTTTCAGATTACGACATTTTATATAAAAACAAATATGATGATCTTATAAAATACAACACTTTGGCTTTTTTTGGACTTGTGACAATAAAGCAGTGTCTGGTTGGGACATCTTGTCAGGTTTCAGATGTTTATGAGTTGTCAGCAGCTCCAGCAGAGACTTTCCCTCTAAACTTCTCAGATGGTTTCATTTAAATAACAGTTTGAGGCCCAAAGAGGTGAAAACATCCTAATGTTTCACAAAAAGCAAATATTAAGTACAAAAAAATTAAAACAAATTGGTGTAGCAGAACTTTCTTCCCTCTCCCATAAATCATCTCAGGATTTTGTGACCATTCAGAGGGCCACGACCCCTCGGTTGGGAACCACTGGACTGAGCTACCTGACTGTACAGTAAATAAAGTAGATAAACTAGCTTCACCTTGACCAGCTACAACAGTAAAATGCTACTTACACACTGATGCATTAACATCTAATAATGTCATGTATAACAATAATACATCAGTCACAGAACGAGTACTTTAGGTACATTTACTGATAATTGTTAAGTAATTTTACTTGAGTAGAAGTAGTTTACTTGTAATGAAGTATCTGAATACTTCTTCCACCATGGGGTCATGAGATAATAATTTATTACAAAAAATCATGACTATTCTATGATAATTGCAATTTTTTTGTGAAATAATGGATATGTTTATCCCATAAGCCTTCTAAAATTGTTCAAATGAAACAGTTTGAGAAAATCAGTTTATGCCTTATACCTTCTTAAACCTATGACAATGGGTCACTGATAGACATTGCTTCGATTCAACAGGACACACGTAAAAAAAGTTTGCAAACACTGCGTTATACCACATGAACTGTGCAAATATTTGTGCAAATATATTTGTATAAAATAATTAGTCCTAACCCTAACTCTCAAATGTTACTCATTTAGCTACAATTGTAAATGGAATTTGGTTGTTTTCACTCTGAACTACTTAATAATACTAATTAATTGATGATTGATGCAGTCATTAATTGACTGACACATTTAATAATTTCTTCCCATTGCCTATTAAGTTGATGAATGTGTTAGACACAGCATACGTTTGGGAATACAGTTGACTTGTTTCAACATGACTTTGTCTGACTTGACCTGAAGGGAATTTTTTTTTTTTTTTTGCTCATACAGAAGCATTTCTTTAACCGATGTTTGAAGAGCTAAACTTGTCTTAACTTGGTGTTAACGGAAGTAATGAAGCACTGAAGTACACATCTGCACGCACGACACAAGGCACCATTGATACTGTACTGCAGGCAGTGGTGCTGTTTGTCATAGTGGTGGAAGAAGTACTCAGATCTTTTAGTAAAAGTAGGAATAATTTTTTTTTTACTTAGTACAGTAAAGTACAAAAGTATGCTTAAAGTACTAAAAAGAAAAGTATTTATTATGTTGAGTGTCCCATTTGAGAATCATGTATGTATGTATATATTTGGATTATAATTATTGATGCACCAATGTGTGTTTATTTTAATTACTTCATATACTGCTGTGTAGCTTGTATTTTGTTGTCCATCCATCCATCCATTTTCTATACCGCTTATCCTCTTAGAGGGTCGCGGGGGGCTGGAGCCAATCCCAGCTGACTGTATTTTGTTGTATTTTGTATTATTATTCTGAATCTGCATGTATCAAATGTAGTGGACTAGAAGTATAAAGTAGCAGAAAATGGAAATACTCAAGTAAAGTACCTCAATATTGTACTTAAGTACAGGACTTGAGTAAATGTACTTTCCACCACTGGATTGAGCAGCAAAAAAGCAATCTTTATTTGACAGCATGTAGTTGCAAAGTTAGAGAAAGTTACTATAGTAGTTACTATACTGTAAATGTTTCTAAACGTTCTTAAAATACTCAGACAACAACAAACATGCTTCTGCTTTTCATAAACCACATCGTTAAATATCTAAAAAGATATGGAGGATATTGTTTTGCCAGTTTTGTTTTAACACCAGATATCGGCGTCTGTTTTCCAACAGATGCTCCCAGGTTCACCGTGGCAACTTTCAGCACGTCTGGTGTCGTTTCTGAGGGCTGCATTGTGACGTTTACATGTTCGAGTGATGCCAACCCCCCTGTGAGCCAATACACCTGGTACAGAGCCGAAACTGGAAAGGTGAGAGGGAATCTACTGGATTTTATTCTGTTTTTATTCATTCATTTATTTGTGTAGCTACTTACATTTTGTGATATTTCAGGAACATAGGAATATTTATTTCACCTACTCTATGGGGCCAAAAATATGTGGACAAAGATCTTCAGATCATTTTTAATCTGAAGCTGTTTGTCACGGTTTGAGCCTCTGCCATTTAGCTCCAATGAGAAGGGTCTTAATGCAACAGCATACAATGATATTTTAGACAATACTGTTCTTCCAACAACAGTTTAAAGAAGGCCCTTTGCTGCTTCAACATGACAATGCCCCCATGCACAAAACCAAGTCCATAAAGAAATGGTTTTCCCAGTTTGGTGTATACAAACTTGACTGGCCTGCACAGAGCCCTGACCTCATTCCCCATCCAACAACCTTTGGGGTGAATGGGAACAGCGACTGCGAGCCAGACCTGATCACCCAACATCAGTGGCCAGTGTTCTTGTGGCTGAATGGGAAGAAATCCCTGCAGCCAGGTTCAAAAACCTGGTGTGAAACCAGACGAGTGGAGGTTGTTATAGCAACAGATTTAACATCCACGGCTTTGGAATGACATGTTCAACAATCACATATGGGTGTAATGTCTGTGTGTCCACATACTTTTGGCCATTATAGTGTTTTGCAAGGACCCCAAGTTTGATTTCTTGTAATATTGGAAATTGGCTATATATACTGTAAGGGTATGTTTATACTACGATGAGAGATAACTAAAAATTAGCTTAACCTCTTCAGTATGAAAACCAGATTCTCTCACATACATAGAAAAAAACCTTTCTAAATGACAGCAACTGCACTTCAGTTCCCAGAAACCATGTGACATGTCATCAGTAAACACACACTTTTCCTCCTGTTGGATTAAGACGTGTGTAGCAAACACCATAGAGGCCTGGCCTTACTTTGGCTTTAACCGGAGCACTTATCACCTCTCCTCATCACAGCTGACTATGAAGGGTGAAGGAGAGATCTTGGTCCTACAGGTCAGTCAGAAGGACAGCGGGGTGTATCTGTGTGAAGCTCAAACCCAGAGGGGCTCTCAGAGGTCCAAACCTGTGTATCTGGAGGTCAGCACCACTACAGGTAAACTAAAGAGTCAAAACAGAAATGAATTCCTCTGTACATGTACTGCCGTGGAACTGTGCTGCAGGTCGTGACTTATGATTCAGAAACAGTCAGTGAACTTTGTGTGAACACTGATTCATAAGTCACTGGATATTCATCTCCTGCTGATGTAGACATTTATCTGAGACAAACAAGGAAGAATGGAGTTTCTGAAGGGTTTTTGTTTTGTTGGTGGAATATCATTTTGTCACAAACAGATGACGTGACGAGACATAAAGCCACAAAGTAAAGCTACTAAGTAAAGTGAAATGAAGGGAAGTAAGGAAATGTAACATAAAGCTGCAAGTGAAGTCAAGTCAGTAAGTCAAGTACAGTGAGGTGAAGTAAAGCTAAAAAGTACAAACTGCAAAGTAAAGTAAAGCTACAAATGAAAAGTGAGGTGAGGTGAAGCTGTAAAGTGAAATGTAGTGAAGCGAAGTGAGTTGAGAAACGGTAAAGCTACAACGTAAAAGTAAAGTGAGGTGAAGTGAAGCTACAAAGTAAAGTAAAACTACAAAATAAAAGGAAGGTGAGTTGAAAAAGTAAGTAAAGTAAAATGTAAACAGTTATGTTTTGGTGTCAGTCGCTCAGTGTCAAACACAAGACAAGATCATTTTATTGATACAGCATATTTCATTATAAGTACTCTCAGTGTATGCATACAAGAACAAGTTGCATGTACAGAAGGATATATTTTCTCGAACACTGGAAAATACAATAATAAAAAAGGAAATTATATCAGTGTATATGTGTTTATACCAGCAGTCATGCAGGAAAAATTCACAAGAGAAACCCATTAGAGAAGAGACTGATGGACCAAGCCTTAATAGACCAGAATGCAAAATACTGCTGATGTTGCATGTGTTGAGGTATTAACATGCTGACGCACAGAGGGAACTTGCACTTTTGCCCCTATTATTCACAGTCTGGAAAAAGAAAGGAACTCTGGGAAATGAAGGAAATGGCTAACTTGAGGAAATAATGCAACTTGAGGGGAAAGAGAAAGTGCACCCCAAAAAAGTACTTGATTGCAAAATGACTTGGGGAATGCATCACAGATTGAAGATCTCTTTTACTCTTTAAAAAACTGATAACTGATAAATAACCAGTAAATCTTTTTTAATGTGCTGACTCTTAATAACCCATTTCCTGTTGCTCTGTTGTGTTTTAATTCTGATTTTCAGGCAGCAGAGAGTGTTTTGTGGTAATTCCCTACATTATATGTGGAGTGGTGTTGGTCCTCTACGTCCTGACTGTTGTTGTGGATGTGTACAAGTATCAAAGGTAAGAATATAATCCTGCCATTTCCCTCCTCCACATCACCCCTAGATGCCTTGAATATTGTTTTGGAGGTATCACTTTTTATTCCTGGAAATCCTGGGTTTTCTTAACATCATATCAAGATTTTGTAGTTTAATCATTAGACACTCTCAGTCCTTCCTAGAAGTTTTGGTTAACATTCCTGCTCTGTTTGTTTTTCTTCTCCTCCCAAGTCTTTCCAGGAGGCTGAAGGTAAGAGGAAATGTTTCACTTCAAACAGTAACAGGCAGCCAGACAAAAGCGAATGTGAAAAATGGCCCCAATACAGTAGATCAGATAAGGACTTTTGACATCCTCGGCACGTCAGGGTCTAGTCACAGTCTCGTCTGGCTGGCGTCCTCATCCTCTCTGTTTGACTGCTGCAGAAAGTCGGGATGACTAATCTTTAAACATGTTATACATATTTTTTCCTTTTAAAAAAATGAGTCTCTTCCCTGCAGCACAGGGGTACAACAAGTCCAAGAGTATAAAGATACGTCATGTGCTCTGCGCATGATAAGTGGGATGAATATTCTTCCTAATAAGAAAGGGAACATGATTAGAAACAGGCACAATATGAAAACTGAAAGTTGAGGTGGTGAGTGGTTGAATGACGGCATAAAAATACTACCTACCCCACCTTTAATGCCACATTGTTCACATTTTCTGCCAGTCTTCTTTATATGACAGTGACTAAAATTCAGCTTTTAACTGAACATGTTTTAGATGCCTCATCTTTTCTTGACTCGCATGAAAATGGTGAATAAAACAAATGCTATTTTGAGCAGAGACCTCCTAGCCTCGAGGTCAACAGGTTTAACAGGGTTTTTGGGGGCCAAAGTTCCACGCTCCAGCTCTGTTCTGAAATGTATTTATCTAAAATGTATTTATGCACAAAACATCAGGCACTTATGAATGGCAGCTCATCTTCCTCTTTCCCTCCTGCACACTAACAAGAAAGATTACTGTAGGAAACTATATTTTACTCATTGTACAACTATAAATCTTCAAACACTACAACATAATTGCAGTTCACTTTCCTTTTACTTCCTCTTTTTCTACACAGAGTGAAACCACTGCTTCAACATTACAACAGTAGTGAAATTTAGTCCTGGTATCTAATATTACTCTCACATCCTGAAATACTCTAGAGAATACACTGAGAATGTGCCCAATACAAACACCTTTTCTTCAACTTTAGTAAAAAAGCCAACATTTATGTATAACTTTGAATACATTTAATGTATCTAGGTTGTCGAGGTCAGTCAGTTTCACTTCCCAAATAAGTTTAAATGTGTTTAACCACATGAATGTGAAGGAGGATGGTCTGTGATCAGTCAGATTAATAAGATTTCTTTATCTTTTTGTTCTCAGCAGATTGAGCTGAAGGGGGAACACACCTACACTGATCTGAGGACCTGCAGTGTCGCCTCTGACTATGACCAACTCCAGGTATCTGCAAACCTCATAGAAATATTTCCTAAATCTACTATAAAATGATAAATTTCAACACAAAATATCTAACTGTTCTCCTACTGTGCACATAATGGGTCACATGTGAAACGTAGGATTAATATTAAAGATGAATTGAAAGGAAGCAGGAAGAAAAGGGTGACGTAACAGATTTGTAACAGTGTTTTTTGTGTTCAGACATGTTGGAACACGTTCTAACATGTCTGAACAGTTAGAACATGCAAACATCTGCTAAAGAATGTATAAAAGAAACACATGCAAGATGTAAAGGTGCAGAATTCAAAAAGCATAACGCTGAGAGCAGGCCGGTAAAATAAAAAGTTCAAGTGTACTCGAAGTCGAAAACAGGCAAAAGTCAAAACCAGGCAGGCGGGGGAGACAAGGCAAACTTATCCAATAGGGGATCAGGGCAGAGAGCAGGAGTGCAAAAAGGCAGGGAGGGGGTCATAAGAGGCAGAACTCAGTCAGACAGAGAAAATGGCTGGAACAGTAAAGCAGAAGCACAATACAGACGATCTGGAGGGGAATGAATGGAAGTGGGCCGGTATATATGCTACTGGGCTAAAAGTGAAGTGGGAACAGGTGTGCAGGTGGGCGAGGGAGGTCAGGTGATGGGGAATAATAGGAACACAGAGGTTACTGCAATTATTATTATTATTATGTTAAGTTGTCAGGAAAGAAGGAAGCTGTGCAGGAGAAGAGTGAGATATGCTTGAACATTTTAGAAAACAAAAAGCACCCATCATACCTAATGTCACAATACTTGTACTGGATCTTTAATTGAATATTTATTTCAGTAAATGTCATTTTAATTCTGCAGTTTTATTAACTTCCATGACATAAAGAGCTATGAAATTAATTTAAGTACTGTTGCATATCATCAAATATCCAACAGATTTCATTTTCTTGTTTCCTTTTGGAGGTTTATTGTTTATGTTTTTTTGTGTGTGTTTTTATCTCAACAAGCCTCGAAAGCCTAAACCGATGCCCTCTCCTGATGTTCCCGACTATGGGAACCTGCAAGAACTGCCCTTCAAGCCGATTTCAAAAATCAACCGCAGTGGACCTGACGGCAGGGTCTGAAATACGGGGGAACTACCGGGACCTCAGCTCCCCTGAAAAAACCAGAAAACCCCTATTTGAGAAATTTACAGGGAGCTCTAAAATCGTATCATAATCTTTGGTGCCAGCAGACATGATGGAGTAGCTGCTGGAAAAGTTATCTTACTATGTTTTTAACATTTGAGACTGTGGGCATGCTCCATACCTGCAAACTAGTCGTTTTTGGCGAAAATTGCCGTTTTTAATCAATATATGTCATTCATGTGAATCATGTAGATCCGGAGAGTTTTTTTTGTTTGTTTGTTTGTTTGGGTGGGGGTGGGGGGTGGGGGGGTCAGGTGGCCAGTGCAATTTCCCATAGACTGGAGTGAGAACAGAGACGTTTCAGAAAGCTGACGTTTTGAGTCTTTTAGCCAATCAGAATCAAGATAACTGCGTCGTCTTCTTTTCCATGGATGTACAAATAAAACTTTTCGCGGTACTACTACAATGGACACTAGTTTTGAGGTAACGGCCAGGCCACACCGCCGATCCGTGCAGCGCGTGTTCTTCGCGGAACCTCTTGCTTTTCATTTCGGCGTCCATGTTAATAACAGGTCAGAGCTCATCTAGAGATACAGTCTCGCCTATTTTTTCCTTGCAACACGCACGGGTCTCAGCAAAAATACACAGTGAAAATGATCTGTTGATAGTCATATTAGCTATTGATATCTGTAGAATACGTCACAGACGTGAAAAAAATTGAAAGACACTTTTTTTTAACTCCCCAGTTACAATTGAGCACAGGGCTCTTAACCTTTTCCTGTCTAAACTAAATATAAATGAAATGTATAATGAAATGAAATAGTCTATTATTGATGGCCATTATCAAAGGCAAACTCAATGTAGAAAGATGGAGCTGGCAGCAGGAACGCTCTCTGTGTGGACTCCACAGTTCAGCGAGGTTGTGTATCGTGATAATTTTTTCCTAATGTTACCCCAGCAGATCTTTCCCAACCTATTCGGAAACAGCACTGGTTAAGTAAATTTGTCTTTTCCGTTTATTTTCTTCTCAGAGTGCACCAGAATGCTTCGTTTACATGTTAAAATCCCAAAAAATGATTCTGGGGGGAGGATGCCCACAGACAGACCTACAGGGGTTGAGTTTACAAACATGTCACCTTTTTCACCTCCTGTGAGTTTGCAGGTCTGATGCTCATAATTGTCATGGGATGCAACCTCAGTTTAGTCTGTTTAACAAAGTAACACAAACTATTGCCTGGCCACCGTGGGTTGGCATTTTTTGTGGATTTTGTGTGTGGCAATGTATACTCTACTCTATACTCTCACTCAAAAAAATAATTATACCAAAAACGTTGACTTTAAGTATTTCAATTACATGTAGTTTTTCCATGTAATTTTATTATGCAAATTCAATGTGAAGGTCCCATTTAATTCAATGTGCTTCTATCATGCTAAGTCAGTGTGAAAAAATTAAATAACGTTAAAGTTACTTAATAAAGTTAATGCAAAATTATACATAAACTTTATGTGTTTATTCACTTATTAGATATATAGTTAAGGGGAATTTTCACATAAACTTTATGTGTTTATTCACTTATCAGATATAAAGTTAAGGGGAATTTTCACATAAACTTTATGTGTTTATTCACTTATCAGATATAAAGTTAAGGGGAATTTTCACATAAACCCTATGTATTTATTAAAGTATCACATATACAATAGGAATGCATTTCAAATTGGTCTCCTGTAATAAATCAAAAAGCAACACATAGCATAGTCATGAGAACTTTATTGCCAGTAACAACTTTTAAATGTGTCCGTACCATATTGATGCCGCTGTATGCCTGTGGTTCCCTGCTCAATTCAATCGGCATGTACGCCTACCTCAACATATGGCCGATACAAACACAAAGTGAAAGAAGAACAGTAACAGAAATGATGACTCCCATTCAGGCTTACATTGAATCATAGTGACATATTACTGACCATGCTGGCAATCATTTGTCAAATACAAAAACTACCATGGCTTTTACCCTGTATGCCGATACTGTTTTGTCAGCTGACAACGACATAGTTGCTGCTTCTAGCTGTCAAGATTATAGTCCATTTAAACAGTTCTCCTGACCCTTGCCATTATGTATTAAGCGTTGCACCGGCACAGTATAACACGCTGTAACATTAACAATGATGCAAATCTTTAAAATTCAGCATCTTACAACATTTAGAGCATTAATTACGTTTGACATTTCACAATTAGAAAAAAAGTCAAAAGGCTTTCCAGTACATTATATCAATCTGGAATACAGGAACAGGGCTTAGTTATGTATTGTACCCCAAACGATATTACATAGAAATATGAAAGGCTTTCCAGGGTGTTAATACAACAGATGAGACTTGCACCCAGTGGCCACTTTATTAGGTACACCTGTAGAATCTATTGCAAGTAAATACAACACATACACAATAACTCTGCTGTAAATTCTATCTTATGAAATTTAAAATGTTCCTGTTTTTGTCCTTGTCATTAGTGTAAATTCAAACCCGTTGATAACTGAGGTCATACTCAAGGAGTTCTACTGGACTACATTATATTGTGAAGTGTTTCTAATACTCTGCCCCCCTCATGAGTGTAAATGGGAAGAACAAATTAGGAACCATCACTAACTATGACCTCAAACATTTAACAATTCTATGACAATGTTATAAAAACTATACGAGGCATCATGCAAGTATACTTTGGAACAACATGTATTGGACTGCATTAGTGTGCAGATGTACCTAATAAAATGGCCACTGAGTGTATATTGCATTACACCAAGGATTCAACCAAAAAATACATCCCATCATGAATATACAAACACCACCATTTTTAAGTTCAATGCAGTTTCCTCAACTAATTTGAAAAAGGTAAAAACAAATTAGAAAACACAAACAAACCTGGAAGTTATTCAAGGTAAGAAAAAATGAACTTAAGTCCTAATTCCAAGGACACTCTTTTTAGCCTCACCAGGAGAGAGGCCCAAGCAAGCCTAGCTAATTGGCACAAGTGTTTTAAGTTTCACAATAAGGGTGAGCCATTAACACATGCAACAGTTACAAGGGGTTAGCATGTGAAATAACAGCAGTAATGACCTAATGTGGGGGCAATTATGACAAAGCTGTGCACATCCACATTGTAGATAACTGTCCACCTGACCCCCAGGGATGCAGCTCCAGGGGCTGCAGAAACTAACAAGAGCAGGGTTGAGGTAGAAGAGAACTCCACATCAACAAGAATCTAACAAGCTCTGCACAAACATGTAATCATCTGGATTACACTGGAAATACACAAAGGTATCTTTAGATGCTGGATACACACAAAGGAATTCTTTTGATGACATCAAATAACCCCTGATGGCGTTACATTTGTCCATTGTAAACATCCTTCACAGCTTCCAGACTGACTTTTGCTGAATTGTCTCTTAGTAACATTTCAAGTAATCATTCAGTGACGATTTCATAGAAATGTGAGTCCTTTGCTGCTTCCCATCACTGATGAACAAGTAACACTGATCAGTCCGTTCATGAAAGCTGTGCACATAAATGGTTTTGCTTATTCCTCTTCATCTGTAATAAGATAACACTACATAATCTCAATGCAAAAAATGGCCAAAGGGTCCAGAAGCAGGGTCTTCCAACAAATGTTCCATCCCTTCCAACAGCACATTATAAGAACAATTATTCAAACAAAGTCAAGGTGGCGATAGAGGATCAAAATGGCAATGTCCAACAAACCAAAATGTGACTGGCTCACCTGTCCAGCACCTTAACTTGTGATCTCACTGAAGCATCTTTATTTTAAGTGTTTGGACCTTTGGGGACAGTTTGTTACCATCCAAGTTCATCAACACTTTCTGGAAGAACTCAAATGTGAATTTGAGTTCCTGGGGATAGCTCAGGTTGAGTATGTAGATCAGTCCAAAAAGCATGGCACATCCAAAGGAAATACTTCCCAGCTTACATAGCACTTCGACAGCCTCGATCACCACTCCAACATCCTCTGGCTTTTCCTCATCAGCACCATCTTTTCGGATCACGTAAAGGCCCATGGTGGTCTGCGCGATCTCTCTCTCTGCTTCCTCACTGTTGACATTCTAATGGTGAAAAACAATTTGACCATTTTGAAATAAACTGAAAACATTGTAAGTTCAAGATTGAAAGCTCACAGTAAAATGCAATTACTGACCAAGTACTCCTTGATGAGAGTGTTGCTGTCCTCATTGAGGTAGACACACAGACTTCGAAGTACACAGTCCCTCTTGACTTCAATGTCCTCACTCTGCAAAAGAATGTATATTAAATATTAAAGCAATCAATTTCAAGACATTTTCCAGGAGTTATCAGATTTTTATCAGAAATTAGTTCTCCCCCCATTCCATTTCCCTGCTTGTTTGCAGGATCTCTGGAAGTTATCAGAAGATTCATAAAGTTTGGACCTACATTAAAGTTTGTGGGATGTGTTAAAACTAGGGTGGAGGAGAGGAGGAGGAACATGAAACACAAGATGAAGGATAGGAGAGTAAGTTACGAAGAGTGTAAATGTAAAGGGAAGATGGTGAGGTAGG
>SEMN01001483.1:0-51210 GCA_005408345.1 Macquaria australasica
TTAGCCTAGCTCTGTCAAAAGAGAAAGAAATCTACCGTCTTCTTAAAGCTTCACCTGTTCAACACCTGCTCCACACATCTGTGATGGAAACCCTGATGATAAAGTAGCAACAGACTCAGTGACGAGTCGTATTGAAATGATGTCATTAGCGTTGTCTTTGGCTCCTCTTTAACACCGTAACATTCATACTGCGGGACTTTCCTTAATTTATGATAAAATTGATTTTAAACTGATGCCGTGTTTCAGGAGTCTACAGACTCATTTCTTCTGATCAATAAGAGTGATTTACGTTGACAGTAGCTCTTCCACAGCACTTCCTCTCCCGTACCACAGCGATCCTGTTTTAGGATTTCTGTTTGGTCCAACTGACTGCAAACATCAGAAACACCTTCATCAAGTCTACGAGAGCTCGGTTTAGTTCAGTTTCACTAAGGTCAGAAGGAAAGGAAACAAGTCTTTAAAGGAAACCATGAACTGATTTTAGAGATATTGTCCGGATTTCTCCTCCATGTGCTCTGTGGGAGGAAGTAAAGCCACAACACAGCGAGTTAAAGACAGCCAGCGATTCCTTCTCCATAGTTTGACATACTTCTTGTTCTTCTGTTGTCATCAGCATCAAACATCTGTTCAAACACATCTGGGTGTGTTTTAAAGTTTAAAGTGCTCACCTGCATGTTCACTCACTGGATCTCATCATCATAATCATAGATAAATATCATTTATCCAACAGTCGCCCTCCTACTAACATCTGACAGTCAAAGACAGCGAGTGGAGGAAAAGCTTCAGGTGAGACTCACCTGTGACGACACAGAGGCAGGTGAAGACGTGAAGAAGCAGCGACAGCATGTTGGTGTGTTTCCTACAGACAGACAGACTGACTGACTGACTGACTGATGCTACTTCTCTTTTCCGTCCTGATATTTATAGACTGAAGTTGCCAAACAGGCCTGAAGTCAGACAGCCATAGAGCTCCCTGTCCTGACCTCTGACCCCTGACGTTAGGCAGCTGTCAGTCAAATGTCTGAAGTGAATTCAGGAAAGTCTGACAGAACATCAGCAGCATGATGTGGATATATGTAACAGGAAGTGACATCATGAATGAAGCATCAGGACATGTTAACTGCTAATATGCTAGCATTAGCCAACCACAAAAAGCTGTCTTTTTGCAAGCTAGCTAGCTCACCTGAGCTGTGTCCCAAATCACATACGTGCGTTCACACTGGTAAGTATGGCAAAACGCAGTGTACTGTAAGAACCCGGATGATGTTCACAAAACGGCCAGAAAGTTGAGTGAGGAACTTCTCAACGGTCGCCATCTTGGCCACGTAGCAGAAGGGGAGGACCACCAACGTACAGCTAAAAGTAAAAGCACGTTCGTTTTTCATTCATTTTTAATAGAATTGAATTGAAGTCAAGTGAGCAAACAAGCTGGTAGAGATTTCGGCGTGAGGCAATCGCAGTAAATGTTGGCGATAAAGCTCCGCCTGCTGCAATCTGTCATTAAAAAGAAGAAGAAGAAGAAGAAGACGTGGTCAAAGGTTGCGATCGTCATTTCCGGTAAGCGCACAACAGCAGTATTCAGTTTGAGACGACACTACTCTGTCAAAATTAACGCACTACACGAGTACGAGATTTGAGACACAGCTCAGGACTCACCTGTTGTTTGTCTGTTACAGACGCCGACATCTTTTCTGTCCTTCAGGTGAAACCTGTCGAGTCGTGTTTCGTCTTCCAGCTCAATCAGATTCTTTCTAAAAGCTTCAGAGGACGTTAGAAAGAAAGAAGCTGCTCCAATTAGAAACTAGTTGAAACATCTTGATCCACATCAGGAAAGTATTTTATAAAATAAAGTTTCATTTGTCTTTATTCTTCTCTTGGTGGAGACACAGACACTGAAACTCCAACATTTAAGAAGAACAAGTCACATTGGGACAAAGACATTTGAGCTGACTCTGGCTCAGCAGGTGAAGCAGGTGGGCTGTTTGTCAGCGGCTGGTGGTTCGATCCCCGGCTCCTCAGATGAGGAGGTGTGCAGTTTAAAACAGCTGCTCTTCTTTATTTGAGTTGTTTGCTTTTGATACAGAATGCTCATTTCCTGTCTGGGTGGGAGACGTTCAGATGATTGTGCAGGAAAGAAGAAAGTCCACGTGGTCTCCACAGAGTTCAGGTGTTGTGACATTCAGCTGTAACAGGCTCTCAGCAGGTATCAGGTGTGATTTCTGTCCACTAGAGGGCAGCGTCAGTCAGTGTGCTGCAGGTTAAAGGTGAACCAGTGAGTCCTAATGTGTGTGTGGGTGTATGCAGTGGATTGTGGGAAACTGAGGCTGCAGTGGATTCTCCAGTTGTGTCCTCTGAAAACAGGAAGAAGACGTTCTGCTTTTGTCTTTGTGATGGGACGAGGACAGACAGGAAGCTGGCTGGTTTTATTTTTAAGCTCTCAGTGACTCATCGTCTGTTCAGACATTTAAGGACGGTTCAGAAAATTTCAGGACACGACAAAGACTTTAGCTCCTTCCTGTCCTCCCTCCTCTCTTTCCTTCTGTTGGGGAGGGAAAACCAGTCGTGGCTGGTCTGCATTCACTCACATTACACACTGACCCACTCAGAACAGGCTGGTATCAGCCAATAGCAGGTCCAGATAACAGCCCGACAGATCCTTCTCTTTCCTTAGTCCTAGATTCCTCTCCTTGTGTCCTCCCCTTGTGTCCTCCCCTAGATTCCTCTCCTTGTGTCCTCTCCTTGTGTCCTCCCCTTGTGTCCTCCCCTTGTGTCCTCCCCTCGTGTCCTCCCCTGGGTTCCTCCCCTTGTGTCCTCCCCTTGTGTCCTCCCCTAGATTCCTCTCCTTGTGTCCTCCCCTCGTGTCCTCCCCTGGGTTCCTGTCCTTGTGTCCTCCCCTCGTGTCCTCCCCTGGGTTCCTGTCCTTGTGTCCTCCCCTCGTGTCCTCCCCTGGGTTCCTGTCCTTGTGTCCTCCCCTCGTGTCCTCCCCTAGATTCCTCTCCTTGTGTCCTGTCCTTGTGTCCTCCCCTTGTGTCCTCCCCTAGATTCCTCTCCTTGTGTCCTCCCCTCGTGTCCTCCCCTGGGTTCCTGTCCTTGTGTCCTCTCCTTGTGTCCTCCCCTCGTGTCCTCCCCTGGGTTCCTGTCCTTGTGTCCTCCCCTCGTGTCCTCCCCTGGGTTCCTGTCCTTGTGTCCTCCCCTCGTGTCCTCCCCTAGATTCCTCTCCTTGTGTCCTCTCCTTGTGTCCTCCCCTTGTGTCCTCCCCTAGATTCCTCTCCTTGTGTCCTCTCCTTGTGTCCTCCCCTTGTGTCCTCCCCTAGATTCCTCTCCTTGTGTCCTCCCCTCGTGTCCTCCCCTGGGTTCCTGTCCTTGTGTCCTCCCCTGGGTTCCTGTCCTTGTGTCCCCCCCTCTTTCTAATCCCCTCCATCTGCTGGCAGTGAAAACATTCAGGGGTCAAAGGTCAGGTTGTGTTGGCCTCTGTCTCTCATTTGATTTGGTGCCACATTCCTGTCTAATCACATTCCTCCTGCTGGAAGAGAAACACAGTAGATATTTACTCAACACATTAACCTCTCTGTTCCTCTGAGCTCACACCAGCTCCCATCATGCATCTTGGTGTGGTTTCTGATGACTGAAGACTCTAATAACCTCCTAATCAATCATATTAGATGAAGCAGCTGTTTCCTCCGTCAGACTGAACCTGAAAGCTTCCTGTCGTCAGCTCATTACGTCACTTTAACACCTGAGTGACATCACAGGATGTAGTGACATCATGGACATCAGCGTTAAATGATCACATTATACAACGACACACAGCTGTAAAGCCTCTGGAATCAGTATAGTTATTGATGATCGATTCCCAGATGAGAATCAGGAAGTCCCACAGCTTCTCCTTCTGTGTGTGTGTTTCTGTGTGTGTGTGTGTGTTTCTGTGTGTGTGTGTGTGTGTGTGTGTGTGTGTTTGTGTGTGTGTGTGTTTCTGTGAGTGTGTGTGTGTTTCTGTGAGTGTGTGTGTGTTTCTGTGAGTGTGTGAGTGTGTTTCTGTGTGTGAGTGTGTGAGTGTGTTTCTGTGTGTGTGTGTGTGTGTGTTTGTGTGTGTGTGTGTTTCTGTGAGTGTGTGTGTGTTTCTGTGAGTGTGTGTGTGTGTGTGTTTCTGTGAGTGTGTGTGTGTTTCTGTGAGTGTGTGAGTGTGTTTCTGTGTGTGTGTGTGTGTGTGTGTGTGTGTGTGTTTCTGTGTGTGTGTTTCTGTGAGTGTGTTTCTGTGAGTGTGTGAGTGTGTGTGTGTTGTGTAATCTGAGACGTCGTCCTGCTTTATAACAGGTCAAACCTCCTCTGACTGTCTGGATACTAAACAGCACTCAGCTGTGACCTGTGACGGGGTGGGGGGGTGCAGGGAGGAGGAGGAGGAGTGATGAAGGTCAGAGGCTCTGACAGATAGACGTCTGATGTAATTTTATTGGCTGTTGCCATGACGACGTTTTACTTTAACATCCCCCCCGACCTCTGTGATCCCGACAGGAAGCAGTTTGTGCTCATATTAAAGAAGCAGCAACATGATGAAGCTGCAGAAAATCCCATAAAAACACCAAACCAGCAACATGTCTCACTTCCTGTCTGACTTCCTGTCTGTGGCTCTCAGTTCTCATTGGTTCCTGCTGAAGACGTAAATCTTAGAAATCGTAAAACACAGATATATAGTTTGATGTTTCAAACAGCTGCTCACTGTAGTTAAAAAACAAACAGGAGGAAATAGTGACTCAGCTGTTTTGTTGTTGATAAAGTTACGTTAGCTTATGGCTAACGTAGCAGTGTGTCTCAGCTGTTTTGTTATTGCATCTTGTTTTCAGTGGTTGACTTTAGTTTTCTCTTCCAAGACCTTCAATATGAGCTAACATTACTGTCACAGCTGTCACAGACATCTACATATATATATATATATATATATATATATATATATATATATATATATATATATATATATATATATATATATATATATATATAGATCAGCTATAACATTATGACCACCTGCACAATATTAGGCCCGTCGAGGCCTGGACTCCACTAGACCTCTGAAGGTGTGCTGTGGTATCTGGCACCAAGACGTTAGCAGCAGATCCTTTAAGTCCTGTAAGTTGCGAGGTGGGGCCTCGGACTTGTTTGTCCAGCACATCCCACAGATGCTCGATTGGATTGAGATCTGGGGAATTTGGAGGCCAAGTCGACACCTTGAACTCGTTGTCGTGTTCCTCAAACCATTCCTGAACCACTGTTGCAGTGTGGCAGGGAGCATCATCCTGCTGAAAGAGGCCACTGCCATTAGGGAATACCGTTTCCATGAAGGGGTGGACTTGGTCTGAAACAATGTTTAGGAAGGTGGTACATGTCAAAGTAACATCCACATGAATGGCAGGACCCAAGGTTTCCCAGCAGAACATTGCTCAAAGCATCACACTGCCTCCGCCGGCTTCTTCCCATAGTGCATCCTGGTGCCAAGTCTTCCCCAGGTAAGCGACACACACGCACCCGACCATCCACATGATGTAAAAGAAAACGTGATTCATCAGACCAGGCCACCTTCTTCCATTGCTCCGTGGTCCAGTTCTGATACTCACATGCCCATTGTAGGTGCTTTCAGCGGTGGACAGGGGTCAGCATGGGCACCCTGACCGGTCTGCGGCTACGCAGCCCCATACGCAACAAACTGTGATGCACTGTGTGTTCTGACACCTTTCCATCAGAACCAGCATTAACTTTTTTAGCAATTTGAGCTACAGTACTTCTTCTGTTGGATCGGACCACACGGGCCAGCCTTCGCTCCCCACGTGCATCAGTGAGCCTTGGCCGCCCATGACCCTGTCGCCGGTTCACCGGTTTTCCTTCCTTGGACCACTTTTGGTAGGTACTGACCACTGCAGACCGGGAACACCCCACAAGAGCTGCAGTTCTGGAGATGCTCTGACCCAGTCGTCTAGACATCACAGTTTGGTCCTTGTCAAAGTCGCTCACATTCTTACGTTTGCCCATTTTTCCTGCTTCCAACATCAACTTGAGGACAAAATGTTCACTTGCTGCCTAATATATCCCCCCCACTGACAGGTGCCATTGTAACGAGATAATCAATGTTCTTCACTTCACCTGTCAGTGGTCATAATGTTATGGCTGATCGGTGTAAATATATATATATATATATATATCATATCTACATCATATATATATGATGTAGATATGATGTGCGGCTCCACAGATGTACGCAGGATGTTGAATAATTATCATTTAGTTTATAGAAATGATCACACATTTACTCTTCAGATGTTACGTTTTATTTAGTTTCTGTCTCATTTTCGAGTAAAGTTTTTCAGGATAAAATGACCAGATGAACTGTGAAAAGCTGCTGTTTGAGCTGCAGAATAAAAAGTCAAACAGTCCAAAAATAAAAACCTCTCAGCCAAGTTTTGTAACGTTTACAGCTTGTTCGGTGAAAATCAGATGTTAATAGATGTTAATCGATGTTAATAATGCAGTCAGTGAAGTGGACGTCTTCTACATGAACGCTGTGAGTCTCTGATCGACATCTCTCCAAACCCTCTGAGTGCTATCGAGCACTGCAGCCTCACATTAGCATGCCGTTAATTAGCCTCATGCTGAGCAGCTTCATGGAGGCACTCAGAACGACCGCTGCTCGCTGCCGCCGAGCCACTCTCACTCTGTCCTCATTAGCATCATGTAATTAGCGTCAGCAGGCCCACAGTGCATCTCAGCCACTGACTGCCGTTAGCTTGATGCTAATATGAGCTGGAGTGGATCTGACACGGAGGGTTAATAAACGGACGAGTGGAGAGGAGGAGGCGGAAGACAGAGGACAGTTGTCGTATCGGCCGTTTCTATGGCAACAGGACTGAAGTGAAGCGCCTGGAGACAGATTGATTATAACTGTATAACATGGATCTGATCAGTGATTAGTTTCAGTTCTCAGTCAGGTGGGTCGGCCCCGGGGCCTTAACTCAAGATCCTCTTACTAGCTTGTGTTTTAGCTGTCAGACACCTCACAGTCACCAGCACATCCACAACCACCAACTCCACCCGCTGATGAAGACAGTAAAATGTGTTGGTAAGTGGCTGCTGAGTGTTTGAAGTGGACGGAGGCTCGGCCTGCCTCAGGTCTTTGATGTGGAGTGCTGCTCTGTTCATTTACTCAGCGAGCACTCAGAGACCAGAGAGCTGGTTCCTGCACCAGCTGCTCAGTGTTTGGTCTGCACCTCCTCCGTCTGCTCACATGGAAACATTCAGGTTCAAGAACCGAAACACTCCTTCAGTCTGAGAGACGTCAGAGACAAACACTGAGGTCAGAACTGTACAAGTACTAAAGTACTGCAGTACAGCTCTGAGGCGCTACTTTCTACTTCTACTGCACCAAAGCTCAGAGGGAAATACTCTCCTTTCTACAGCACTGCATGTATTTGAAAGCTTTAGTTACTTCACAGATTCAGGTTATTGTTGTCCAACAGAATATAAAGAAGATAAAAAGAGCTGGAAAATTAAATTTATATGCTGCATATAAAACATCAGTAATAATAAATATATAATAATAGAACTCTCTGCCCAACAAGTACTTTTACCTTAATACTTTAAGTACATCAGCCAGTGGTATGTTTCCAGTGGATTCTGGATTATTGCATAAAACAAAAGTTAATGATACTTACACGTTTTGTTCAACAAGATACTCTTCACAAATGAACACCACTTTTATTTTTGAAGCATAAATGCAATCTGCAGAAGTAAAAAGAATACTTCCTCCTCTGTACCACGACTGCACTGTGAGATCAAACCCACAGTCCTCCTCCTCTTCTAATAGCAGTTAATCCAAACGCAGGTCTTTGTCCTGCAGCCAGGTCTGGATTTACCTCCATGTGACGGCCAGGAAGCCTCCGTCCTCCAAGCCGTCTGTGGAAACCTCTGTGTGACTCAGCCTGCAGATTATTTCTGCCATCAGTCCAAGCTCTCAGGTCTTCAGGTGGTGGTTTTCTAACTGGACCCAGAATAAGATCCAGATCCCTGCTCCTGTTTTCTGGAACAAACTACGTGTAACTCACTGCTGTTTTAATCACATGATTTCACATGTAAATGTTATTGAATCAAATTCACCACATGCAGCCAATCATACCGAAGTTTCAATACCGAATCATACCAAGAGGAATCAATAAGTTCGATCAATACATCATAATAACACAAATGAAGTGTGTTTCCTGATCTGATAACACAGCTGGTAGCGCTCGCTGTCCACAGAGAAAATACTGGTTTTCACACATGGACCTGATCCCAGAGTTTCACATACCAGGACTCCCTGTCCCGCTCAGCCTTGCTTCCAGTGTTTCCCAGTGGCCACTTGCGGTATTGCAGTGAAAAACATTTTCTCCATAGACCTCCATTATAAAAGAGACGTCTGTCAAACTGTTGACAGGACGCCTCCACCTGCAAACAAGCTCCATTATGACTCTTTCTGTTATGAGCTTTTGATCCATGGAGGTTTTATATTTGTCGAGAAAAGCGATAAAAAAATCTGTGACATCATCACAATGTAAAGTCTATGGGCCGAGCGGGAACTTGAAAATAAACCCGGAAGATAGAAACTTTTTGGGCGTATGCGCCAGACGAGCAATTCTCATTGGACTTAACAGGCACCATCTTTGGGTCCAGATCCAGTTCGTATTATACATCCATGTTAAAAACCAACAGGCAGGATCTCAGACCTGACATAAACCACTGGTACTACAGTCCTCGAACACAGCAGACTAAAGACTAATAAAGGACACACACACAGACACACACTGCGTCCTACATGTTGTAGGAGGTCTGTAGCAGGACTCGGTGAATGTAGAAGCAGAGCTGAACAGGTGACACCTGCTGTCAGCCTGATGAGCTCACCTGGCGTAATTCGAACAGGTGTCACCTGGCATCACCTGTTCGGCTCTGCTTCTGCCTTCACAGTCCTGCTGTCAGAAAGACCCAAACAAACACATTGATCAGAGTCACAGGTGGATCACTACAGCTGACAGTGTGACATCACAAAAGTATGTCAAAATATGTAACCCACGTTCTGATTGGCTGCTGGTTTACAGCAGTGCTCTAATATAAGATGATTCAGTGTTTCTGTGTGTGTGATGTCTGGAGACCCAACAGGACTCTGCAGGTCCAGGTTCTGAGGAGCTCCAGGTTACAGGTTGTTAAGTTCCTGTAGTGGGTCTATACCAAGCCTTGAGTGTGTGTGTGTGTGTGTGGATTTGTTTCCACACTCAGTCACAGTCCAACAGTTGTTTATAATCAGCAGCTGTAATTCTCTGTCTGTCT
Organism: Macquaria australasica; assembly: GCA_005408345.1. Classification (NCBI taxonomy): domain Eukaryota; kingdom Metazoa; phylum Chordata; class Actinopteri; order Centrarchiformes; family Percichthyidae; genus Macquaria; species Macquaria australasica. The sequence goes on from SEMN01001483.1 coordinate 9,343, forward strand.
CTCTCTCTGTCTGTCTGTCTCTCTGTCTGTCTCTCTCTCTCTCTGTCTGTCTCTCTCTCTCTCTCTGTCTGTCTCTCTCTGTCTGTCTGTCTCTCTCTGTCTGTCTGTCTCTCTGTCTGTCTCTCTCTCTGTCTCTCTCTGTCTCTCTCTGTCTGTCTCTGTCTCTCTCTCTGTCTGTCTCTTTCTCTCTCTGTCTCTCTCTGTCTGTCTGTCTCTCTGTCTGTCTCTCTCTCTCTCTCTCTGTCTCTCTCTGTCTGTCTGTCTCTCTCTGTCTGTCTCTCTCTCTCTGTCTGTCTGTCTCTGTCTGTCCCTCTCTCTCTGTCTGTCAGTTCAATTCAGTTCAGTTTGCTGAAAAATCAAGAATGTTTAGTGTGTGTGTGTGTTTGTGAAGTTTGGGATTAACACATTAAATGTAATTTACTTTGATGTGACTGTATCTGTCACATTGTAATACAGTCCCTCTTGCCAAATAGAATCAAAAGCCTTTTTAAAATCAATTACACATGCAAAAATGTTACCCTTGTTTTTTTGGTGTGTGATGATTAGAGTGTGTAGAGTGTAAATGCGACTTTGTTCCATAAGGAAGGCCAGCATCCGGGCACTGATAATGCTGCAGAAAACCTTCCCCAGATTACTGCTCACACAAACGCCTCGGTAGTTGTTGGGGTCACATTGATCTCCACTCTTATGTGTTGGGGAAATAAGCCCCCTGCTCCAGATCTCAGGAAAGTAACCTGACTGAAGGACGAGGTTGAAGGGCTGAAGCAGGACCGTCTCAGCTCAGGGCTGCTGTGTTTCAGCATCTCTGTCCTGATGCCGTCAGCTCCACATGCTTTGCCAGGATTTAGTTTCTAATTCTTTCATTGTAATTAAGTAATCAAGGGGGTTTTGATTATTGATTGTTGATTCAAGGATTGTCAATTTTTCTTGAATTTGTTTCTGTTTCTGATTGAGATCGTTAGGTGAAATTTGCTCATATAGTTTTTCAAAATGATCTTTCCAAAAGTTCTTCCATCTCTGCCAGAACTGATTTTGATCAATGGACTCCTCAGTTTCTCTGAGTTTCTGATGGTGATGTTGTTTTTTCTTCTGTTTTACGATCTGTTTGTTTTCTCTGTGTTTCCACAGAAGTTTGTCTCAGCTCTGTGTTTTGTGGCTGACGGTGTTTTAGGTTGGACTGCTGTCTTAATGTCTGCAGTCCTTGTCGTACCACTCTTCCTCTTTCAGTCTCTGTTTAGATGCAGAGCTGTTCTTAGTCCGACCTGCTTTACTGGCTGATTTATGATCAATATCATTTATCTTTGTAACAGCCACATTTAATTGGTTTGGTTGAAACTGTGCAGATAGGAATGTGTTCATTAGATCAGTGATTACATGTTTAAATCCATTTAAATGGATTGATTATTTGATGTAGTTTACAGGTTCTGTCACTGTCTTCTGTACAGCTGGTTTTATATCTACATTTATCTGGCAGTGATCTGATGGGGGGTCTGTGGTCTGACAGTGAATGCACCAGGCAGGGGTCCATGTCAGTGATGGCGTAATCCACTACACTAGTCCCAAGACAGTATGTGAACCTCCCTAAAAAGTCCCCTTTCATCCTGCCATTAAGCATATACAGGAGTGACAGAGATGCACTAGCTCTTTCCCCATTTTGTTCACAACGTGGTCTTGATTGTGTCTGAGGCTGGTGGGCCTTGAATTATTTTAGATGAGATGATAAGTCCTCTTTATACCACACAATAACCCCACCTGAATCTCTACCTGACGTATGTGTTTCTGTTTGAGGGATGGTAGTAATATCTCTCTATAGTTTGAGGGACAGTGGGTGTCTGTGTCTTCTCCACACCATGTTTCTAATAATATGACAATATCTTGACTTCTAATGCTAGACATGAATTCTGGGTCTGTGCTCTTCAGTCCACGAACTAATAGATATAGATTTCATTAATAATTAATTACAAACATAGATCAAATATATAATGGCAAGTAATACAGTATGTTCAAATTTAACTAAGGAGCAGGCAACAGCCTGTTTTTATTTATTTATTTATTTATTTTTTAACCAAGAATCTTAAAGATGAGTTGTAGCAGTTGCTTCAACTCTCCAGAGTGGTTGGCCACTACCTGTGCACAGGTAGGCTGCATCCCAGGTGGTGGCATGGCTTGAACCATGTCAGGCTGTGCTTCTGCATAATATGTTGCTCCAGATATGTGCTCTTGAGGCCTGGCACCACTGCCTGCCTGAGTAGTGAATGGGGCTCTGTCTGGGTTCCAGTAGGCAGGACTCTAGCAGGCTGGGTTCCAGTAGGCAGGACTCTAGCAGGCTGGGCTCCAGTAGGTTGGACTCTAGCAGGCTGGGCTCTGGTAGACTGGGCTCTGGTATGCTGGACTCTAGCAGGCTGGGCTCTAGCAGGCTGGGCTCCAGTAGGTTGGACTCTAGCAGGCTGGGCTCTGGTAGACTGGGCTCTGCTGGGGTGTGCTGTGCTAGATGGCAGTCTCCTCTCCCTTTGCCAGTGTGGTTTGTGCTGCTGTCTATGGCTGGGCTGTGATGGTCCTGTGGTGGGGTGTGGGACTGAAGGTTCTCCGTCAGCTGTTATCTTTCTCAAGTCCTCCACAAACACCCAAACGTGGTCCCGATCCAGGTGGACGTAGTCATACAGGTGTTCATATGTCAGAGTGGGGTGACATATGATGTTGACCTTGTTTAGTGCTGCACACTCTGAAATGATCACTGTGTTTATATTGTGGATCAGGTCCCAGGGGAAGTCAGTCCGTGGTAGCAGTGTGGAGATAGTGATGTTAGCCCTAGGAAACTCCCTGTGTGCTGTCTGAGCCACCTTGATGATGGCCTCTGCCACGCTCTCTCCCTTGTGGTGCAGGTCATTTGTTCCAGTGTGGATGATGATGTTGTCAGGGTCACCCAGGTGGTCATGACAGAGGAGCTGGAGGGCTTTATCAGTGTGAGGACACCAGAACTTCCCCACTCTGTGACAAGGGAACAGTTTTCTGTGATCCAGGAATTTGCCACTGGAATCAATGAGGATTGTAGTTTTAGGGTGCTGGCGATGGAGTGGACCCTGTTCCTCTGTGACTGGCTCTACTCTGGCTGGGCACGGGGCTGTGTGTGATGCTGGAGGGGCAGTGTTGTTCTTTGGAAGTCTGAATGATCTGGTTTGTGATGCTGCCTGGGTGCTGGGGCCAGACTGTGGGGGGCTGGCCTGTGATGCTGCCTGGCTGCTGGGGCCAGTCTGTGAAGGACTGGGGAGACTGGGTTCTGGTGCTGCCTGGCTGTTGGAGTCAGTCTGTGAGCCTGTGTCTCTAGTCTGACTTTGAGGGTGCTGTTCTGTTGCTTCCATCACAATCAGCTTCTTCTCCAGGTTGATAAGAAGTGTGTCTCTTTGCTTCATCTCCTTTCTCATCTCACACACTTCATGTCTGAGAGTTTCATTTGTTCAATGAAGCTCATTCATATTTTCTCTCAACTGTCCAACCACCACATTGGTTTCTTCTTTGAACAGTTTAATTTCATCTTTTAGTTGCTGAATTGTGTCAGACTCCAGCATTATGTTCTCTTTGAATTCTATTATCTCCACTTCCAGGAGGGAGAAACACTCCTGAATGTGCTGCACTGACACTGGTGTCCTGGGTGTCTCTCTCTCTGTCTCTCTGAGTGGAAGCTGAGTGAGTGGTCGGAGTGTTGTGGTGTGAGTGATTTTGCTTTTTTCTTTACTTTTCTATGAACTTTTCTCTACTTTTTCTGGTCTATAGTGTTTTAACAACTGTTGCCAGCCTGGACTTCTCTGTACAAACCTCCTCTGACAAAGAAACATGCAGACCTACAGTGGAGGATCCTGCATGGTATTGTGGCAGTGAACTCTTTTATCTCTGTGATCAATGTCTCTGTAGAAGACAAGTGTCCTTTCTGTGGTCAGAGGGAAACAGTGTTTCACTGTTTTTTAGAGTGCACTCGCCTGACACAACTGTTTGATCTGTTGAAGGTTCTTTTCAGTGCTTTTGGGGAAGTTTTTACTAAGCAGGTTTTTATTTGTGGGTTTAAATACACCCGTCAACAAAAACATAAAGGCCAGCTTCTGAATTTCCTCATAGGGCAAGGGAAGATGGCGGTGTACGGGAGTAGGAAGAAGAAGGTGGACCAGTCTCACATGGTTGATGTAAAGCTTCTGTTTGTGAACATGCTGAAATCCAGACTGTTGCTAGAGTTCAGTTTTTATAGAGCTGTTCAGGACCTGGATGAGTTCCAGTCAGTTTGGGGTTATGGTGGAGTTCTGTGCTCGGTAGTGGAGGTGAATTTCACTTTGGGACGTGTTGATGTGAATGTGTTGGCGGTTTTTTTTTTGTTTTCTGGTGTGAATGTTGTAATATGGTTTTTGTAAAGTTTGAATAACTGTAAATGAAAGTGTTTTCAAAATCAAAAATCTCTGTCTCTCTCTCTGTAGGTTACATATAGTGATGGGACGGCACAGAGATGAAAAGTGGACGCTGCTGTAAAGTTCACTAGTGTCTCAGCAGGGATTAAAAATAGTGAGTATCTGTGTGTGTGTGTGTGCATGCGTGTGCGTGTGTGTGCGCGCGTGTGCGTGTGTGTGCGCGCGTGTGCGTGTGGTGTGCGTGCGTGTGCGCGCGTGTGCGTGCGTGTGCGCGCGTGTGCGTGTGTGTGTGCCCACTCGACGTCTTTTTAAGGAAGAAAACAGTGGATGGATTTAGACTGTGACTCATCGTCTGCTGTCAGACTCCAGCTGGACCTCATCTTCATCATCTTCACCCTCTGCCTCTTCATTCTGACCTCCACCTGCTGATCATTATCCTCATCTTCATCACTGAATCTGCTGTTTCTCCTCTGAATCATCCAGTTATGTAAAGTGACAATCTGCCCATCGCTCCAACGAACAAGATTCACTTCATCCACCCATCATCCACCCATCATCCACCCATCATCCACCCACCCTCTACCCATCATTCATCCATCATCCATCCATCATCCACCCATCCCTCCTCCTCCACCTCCTCCTGGACGAACAGTAGCAGCTCACTCTGTAAGCATCTTGTCGTCTCTACAGAACTTCATGTACATTTTGGCATTTTCTGAGCCGAGTACTCTGCAGCAGCTGCAGCTCCAGAGCAGTCTGTTAATGAAGTAATACTCATTAACTCATTTAATATGAATATGACATCATTAATCAGGACAATAACCCAGACTACAGGATCGTCTCTCTGCAGGCTGATCTTCACAGAGACTAAATGTCGGCCTGGAGGGATGTGACTCTGTCTCAGTGATTTGGAGAATATTCAGCAGGAATTTAAAGGGTTAAATAATAAAACACCATGAGGACAACAGACAGTGTGTTCTCGCTGGGTAGAAAACTCCTCCTCTTCCTCCTTCCTTCCTCCTTGTCCACCCATCAGTGGTGAACCTCCCACCAGCTATACAAGCTGCAGCTTGCCGCTGCCGCCGCCGCCGCCGCCATAACTCAGCTCCAGCTGGAGCGGAGGAGGAGGAGGAGGAGGAGGAGGAGGAGGAGGAGGCGGCCAGGCTGAAGTCTGCTGATGAAGTCTTTTCACTCAGCGGAGGTGGCACTCATGTCCCATGAAAACCATGTATCTCCAAATTTGGTGATTTTGAATATTTCAGAGAAACATGACGTGTTTTCTTACGGAGGGAGAAATGTGACAGAAGGAATATGGAGGAACATGAGGCCCGAAACCTTCCAAACAATAAGAAACTGAAATCCTTCTGATGAAGAGTCTCTTACAGGGTTTCTGTGCTGATCAGCTCTCACGAGTTGTAATTCCAGGAATGTACGGCTGAAATTTAAAGGGACGTGCTGCCATTTTTAGCCTGGCAGTTAATAATTCAGGGTCACAGTGTGGAGGGGAAGAAGTCTGACATTTTAACATTCATTCCACATTTTCTCTCTCTGCTGCTTTTAGAGCCACTCAGCCACTAACTGTGGGGGCTTCCTCAGCCATGTGAGAGGAAGTTTGAAAGCAGCGTGAAGATAAATCATACTGTCTCAAAAATCCAAACTGGTCCTGCAGCAGGGCAGATCCACCACTTCTGCTCCTTCTATGGAAACTAGTTTCTGCTGCAGCGCTCTGCAGGGAGGTCAGAGGTCACAGCAGAGGATCAAATCACAAACTTCACCTCTGTGAGATCCACCAGTCACACCTGAGGGAGTGAGGCAGGAAGATCCTACATGTGTAGCAGCAGTGACGCCTGTTCAGAGCTTCAGTCTGTTTAACAGCCGCTCCACTAAAAACTACAACTTCTGACAAAAGGACTCACTTTAATAAAATGTTAAAGCAACAGTTCAACGTGTAGTGAACTCCTCTTCTTCTCTTCCTCTGACAGTCACATTGCTGCCACTCTCATGTCTGTAAATGTGAAGCTACAGCAGCAGATGGTTAGCTTATCTTAGCATTAGACTGGTAACGGGGAAACAGGTAGCCACGGACAATTATGGCAAAATGCAGTACTATAAGTACCCGGATGGTATTTAACTCATAACGGTCAGAAAGTTGAGTGTGGAACGCTGCACACTCACCCTCAGTGGTCGCCATCTTGGCTACGTAGCAGGAAGGGGAGGGACCACCAACCTGTGAAATGGCGGCCGCAGTTGCGATTGTAAAGGTGAACAATACACTAAAAGTAAAAGCACGTTTGTTTTTATTCATTTTTAATAAAACTGAAGTACATAGAGTACACAGTGTATGACATGGATGTGTACTAACGGAAATATCCAAATTCAGACGCAGCACAGGAAGTTACTGCTCCCGACCAAGAGCCCACTGAACCCCCCAGGGCATTCCAGATTTTATGCTAAGCTAAACTAACCAGCTGTTACACTACGCTGTGATTGGACAGAGAGCTCCACAGAGACGCTGCAGTCCGGATGACTGAGCAGCTTCAAACTGACGACTAAAACACAGAAATCTGAGCTTCTTCACAGAATCATAAACGTATGGAAGATGATTTCTGCCAGAATAAAAATAAACATAAAAAAAGTTCTGCATGATGGAAATGAAAATAACAATAAGTCAAAAATAATTAGAAACTAAGATAAGAAAACTAATTTGTCTTTGTATATTAACTTTGTTTCTGCAAATTTTACGTTTGTTTCTTATAATTTTGATATAGTAAGTCATATTTTAGATGTATCTCATGATTTTGACTTGGTGTTTGACTGAGTCATATTTTCGATAACTTTTCATGTATTTTTTTTTTTTTCATGGTAGAACTCAGCTTCCATATGTTGTGAATGTGAAGCTCTGCTGGGGAAACAAACACAGATAGTAAAGTTTGCTGTGTGACTCCAACAACTTCTGCTGCTTCTTTTGCATTTTAATGGATCAAATTTCTTCCATTTCTTTCTGACGATAAATGGCCCTGTGAGAGACAAAATAAATGTTCCACTGGGAAACGTCATGAATATAAGAAAGCCAACGTGAACTCATTTCTGATTTCAGTAATTTCCTGAGCTTTCAAGGCTGTTTGTGAGTGGCTGTTGTATTGGGTCCCTGGTGTGTTTCTTTGTGTGTTTTATTGTATCGGCGGCGTCCTGCCTGCTCGGCCCTGATATGCAGAGTTAAAGTGTTTATGCAGAGGAGAGTCCTGCAGGAACCATCAGTCAGCACATATTATTCCTGCAGCTGAATAACCGGCAGTGAAGTGACAATGAGCCAACTTACAGTATTTTAGCTCCTGACTCAAACTGTGGAAAATGTCAGCAAAGGTTAATAACAGCAGTGATGTCGTCTCTTTCTGTGGACATTACAAACATCTGCTCATTTAGCTTTTGGTAAACTTTAATCTCTCATTTTTCAGCAACATTAAAGGAGAAGTCTGGAGATATTTTATTTTTATCCTGATTGATCTTGTTCCTCTGGGCCACAGAGCTCCATGTTGGATATTAGCTTTATTTTAAAAAGGCTCAGTAATTTCCTCAAACAGATGCTCATTGAAGTTTTTATCAAACCAATAGGAGGAAGTAGTGTATTTGTTGGGGACTATTTTCAGCGGCGGATTAATATGAGCAATATTTGCTAAAAACCACAGTGGATACAAGGTCAGACCCGGCTGGACTCGTACCGCAGTTTTCAGGTTACAGAGACATGTGTTTGGTCTCAGAGCTGTGAAAACAAAAACTCAGTCAGAGCTGATCTGACTCTCGCAGGCAAATTCACAGTCACGCGTCTTTTGCGGTGGATAAACCTGCAGAAATAAGATGAAAAGAATACAGCAGCACAATACAGTTCACATAGAGATGTAAAGTAATAGTTGTGGTAATGGTATTGATGTTAATATTAACAGAAATAATACTAAGAGCAATATTATAATAGTAATACTAATAATAAGAGCAACAACAGCAATAGCATCAGCGGGTGCAGAGCAGGAGCACGGGGGCAGCAGGTGGCTGCAACCACAGATCCAGACTCTACAGCTCCGGAGGCAGAAATACCTGCAGAAAGCAACAGAAGGGGAGAGAGAGGAGAGAAAGCACACAACTACGGGAAGAAGTCGAGTTAGTAACAAACATTGATAGGATATGAGGGCGTACAGATGGAGAGGAAGAGGAGGAGAAAGGAGCTCAGTGCATCATGGGAAGTCCCCCGGCAGTCTAGGCCTATAGCAGCATAACTAAGGGGGGGCTCAGGGGTCACCTGAGTCAGCCCTAAAATGAGCCTCATCGCAAAATCCCAAAACAGTAAAATAATCTCTGAAGAAGAAGAAGGTCAAACATCGAAGAAGGAGAGGAGCCATTCTGTATTTTCATAAAAATAGTGAAAGAAAGTCACTAAATAAATATGGAAGCCCATTTCTTCCAGGGAAATAAAACTATACATTAAATGTTACAAATGAAGAATTAAAATCCTCACAGTAAGTTAAAATTGGCATAATAAGTCAAATTTAAAGTTTAAAATTATGAAATAGATAATAGTAATTACATTAAGTGAGTAATGGATATATTTTCTTTCTTTTTCTATTTCATAATTCTGACTTACTATCACAAACAAACATTCAAGCTTTTTATTATTTCTAACTTTATATCCATTTGTATGTTTTCCTGGCAGGAAAGGTCTTCCATACACAGACTCCACTATCCTGAGGAGGAAGTGTAGAAGAATCTGGATCAGTAAACTTCATAATTAATGATATAAATATTTCACGCAGCAGAGGAATGTAGAAATCATGAGCTCCACATTTGGATTCATTCACCAGATAAAAATAAAGACTTCACATGGATCAATAGGAGTTTATGATTTGATTATTTTGGACAGAAAACAGATTAAATCAGTCTTTCCCAAACTTAGGGTCACGGGAGCTGAGCCGGAAGGCAAAGCTTTCGATTTACCAGTCGATCTACGTTCCAACCTCACCTGTGGTCATCAGCTTTGGGGAATGACCGAAAGAATAAGATCGTGGATACAAGCGGCTGAAATGAGTTTCCTCTGCAGGGTGTCTGGGCTCAGCCTCAGAGAGAGAGGGTGAGGAGCTCGGACATCCGGAGGGAGCTCGGAGTAGAGCCGCTGCTGCTTCGCATAGAACGGAGCCAGGTGAGGTGGTTAGGATGCCTTGGGGTAGACCCAGAACACGCTGGAGGGATTATAAATCTCGTCTGGCCTGGGAATGCCTCGAGATCCCCCAGGAGGAGCTGGAAAGTGTTGCCGGGGAGAGGGATGTCTGGACAACCCTGCTTAGCCTGCTGCCACCGTGACCCGGCCCCGGATAAGCAGAAGAAAATGGATGGTTTATAGTTTGTGGTTTGTAGTTCGTGGTTTTTGGTTTGTAGTTTGTGGTTTGTAATTTGTGGTTTGTAGTTTGTAGTTTGTGGTTTGTAGTTTGTAGTGGGCACTGACAGACTGACTGAAGGTCAGCTGGTGTTTTTCTGACGGGTGGATTTACAGGAGAAATAAAGAGTTCATGATGGATGTCCACAGCCTAATGATATAACGTGATTACAGCCTCCAGACAAGGTTATTACATAACACACATACACACACACACACACACACACACACACACAAGACATTCCTGTTTTATGAGTGTGCTGAGTTGTTGACAGACAGTCCATACGTCGCTCTGCTGGGAGAAGAAGATCAGTTTCTCAGACCCAACATCACAGCTCAGCTAAGGTTCATGTTGTTAGATACTGAAAGTCTGCAGTGACTTTATTAACACGGAACTAAATCCACCATCTTTCCCAAAGTGCCGTCCGTCGATGCCTAAACCGAACCACACACAGGACTTGGACTCCAGTCTTGAGAGGGGTCCAACTATAGACCTCACATCTGGGGACCCTGCTGTCTTCCCATTGGCTTGCAGACCTGGGGTCCCCACGCATGAGATACATGACCTGATTTAGAGAAGCTAACAGATGACGTTAGTCATCTAATGATATCAGATATAATAGTAGAACAGACACAGGGAACATTTAATACTTTTAATACTTTAACTACATTTTCATGATTATACTTACAGACTTTTACTGCAGTAAAGTATCTGCAGCTCTCTGGGGGGGAAACAGGCAGCTCGACAACACGAAAAACAAATCTCACAGTTAACTCACTTTGATTTATACATACAGCAGAGGGCTTTACAGTCTGTACATGACACCATCTTTCTTTAGAGCTTCAGTTCAGATAAACACACACACACACACACCTTTGACTGGAAACTACAGGGAGAGGACTCGTCTTCAGGGATGAATTAGACAGAAACACATTTTAAACTTATTATGTTATCTTTGTTTTCTGTCGTATATAAAATGTTACAGTGTCGGGTGTTCATATTAAACATAGCTGAAGTTTCAAATAAAAACATAAAACGTATGCAGCAAAAAGCTCAGGCTTCAAACTGAATACAGTTTCCAACGGTTCTTTCTTTATGTATATTTACACAGTATATACTGTATATATATACAGTACACCTTCATTCTAATACTGTTTGTCTCACAGCCTGATCTATAAAAACTATTTAAAACACATCAGTGAGCCTTACTGTTGTTCCTTCATCACCATCAACACACACACATCGTCCTGCTGCCCCAAATACTCACTAGAGACCCACATGTGGATTCATCCGCCGCTGAAAATAGTCCCCAACAAAGTCACTATTTCCTCTTGTTTGTGTGGTAAAAACTACAGTGAAACTATCTGTGAGGTGTTCTTAAAGACTATAAAGACAGAATTAAATCTCTGCAGCCAGACGCTGGGACAAGAACGTCCATGTGGACTTTCTGCTGCGTTCCTGTTTCTGTGTTTCCTGGTTTTAAAGTTGTCTTTGTTCTGAAAACACTTTTGCATTCATCATTTCTTTCTCACGCACTTTGTTTAGTGTAAATCAGAAATAAGAAGTCCACAGAGAGATAATATAGAGACACAAAAACTGGTCTCGCTAGCTGGCTTTTATCAAGGTAGCTAGCTCGACCAACCTGGACTTCCCTGTTCCTTGTTCCCTTGAAGGTCAGCTGAGTTGACGGTGGAAATCCGTGACGGGAAATGAACGCGAAGTGAATTTGAACGGTTTTTGTTGAGTTTTTGTTGAGAGTTTTGGACACACACACACACACACACACACACACGTACCTCAGGTGGTCTGAGCCGGGGTTTGATCCCACGTCTCTGGGCGGCGTCCTTCCCTACTGGACCATCAGCACCCGCAAACAGCAACCAGCAGAGAGAGAAAGCAGACCAGACTGAGGGCGGAACCTGCAGGAGATTCACCTCCATCAATCCTGAGAGGAAACTTTCTGATCGTTCTGTTGTTGAGCTGTCTTCAGCTGCTTGTTATGGGAGGCTGATTAGGGTGAAAACATTGAAAAACGTGAACACACACGCACTGAAAACTTGCACATACACAATGACAATGTGCACACGCGCACTGAAAATGTTCACACTCACCACCTTCACAGGCAGCAGGATACAGGCTACTTGTGTGTGTAGGGGTATTTGAGTGTGTGTGTGTGTAAAATAAAAATTGCACGTCACATCTCCGGTTGATTCAGATCGGGGGGCGACCAGCAGAGTTCATTGGAGAAACAAGAGAAAGTTGATGGACAGCAGCAATGACAGGCAGCCGGTCGGAGGAGGCTTCTTGGTTCACCAGACCTCAATAACTGTCTTGTGGAAATATGAGAAATCCCGGATTTTCTGGACCTGTGAACACAATGAACTTGTTCATTCAGAAGTCCAACAGACTCCCTGAGTCCCTGAGTCCTCTGTAGACCAGGGTCAGGGTTCCTGGTTTCCACCTTGATGACCCAGGTTCAGTTCCTGCTGTATGATGTATCATTTAAAACATTTGACAGGAGACGCAAAGATTTTCAGGACTGCTTCAGACTGAACCAGAACATTTAGAAAACATGACATCTATCAATGTATCTATCAATGTATTGGTAGATGTCTTTAAAGCAGCAGGAGGGTTTGTTAAATGCTGCTGGGTTTATTTATTTTTGGGGAAAAATCAGAAACAAGGCGACAAACTGGAGCGAACATCAGTGTCTCCGCCCACCTGCGCTCTGATTGGCTGTCGCTCTTTCCACACATCAACAGGAGGTTATTGTTGCTCTGCTGCCAACAGCATGGTGCACATACTAACTACTCTGAAAATAGACCTCACACACACACACACACACACACACACACACACACACACACACACACACACTCCACACACACACACACACACACCCCTCACACACACACACACTCACACACACTCACACACACACACACACACTCACACACACACACTCACACACACACACACACACTCACACACACTCACACACACACACTCACACACACACTCACACACACACACTCACACTCACACACACACACTCACACACACTCACACACACACTCACTCACACACACTCACACACATCCGTCTGATGAGCATTTAGATTTTGGGCGTCTCGTTCGTTCCTCTGGATCCAGACTCGGTGGATGTTGTTGGTGTCGAGTTTCTGCAGAACAGAAGGAGGAATTTAAATCGCACAGACGTCGACAGAATATTCTGTCAGAACCACCGTCTGTTAGTTTATCAGCGATTTATCCTCTGCTTCCTTTAAAGCAGCAATAATCACTTCCTGTCTGAGGCTCTCAGCTCCGAGCCCATTGGTTCCTGCTGATGATGTCAATCTCAGATATATAGCTTCATGTTTAAACAGGCAGGTAAACCGGGTCCAGACCACATGATGCCACCGGTACCGAAGGCACCACCCAGGCAGATCAGCTGTTGTTTTGGAACGTTTTATTTAAATTAGCTCCTGAAATCATGTCTGTATGTGGGTTTAGTTGGAGTTGATATTAAAGTATAAATGTGGTGTTTTTGAGCCAAACCAACGAAGTGTCAGTCCATCCCTCAGTTCTGTCTGACGGATAGACAGACAGACAGGATAACACACGATTGAATACAATAATTTAGAATAAAATAATCAATAGTTGTGACCTTAAAGAAAAATAAAAAAGGAAAGAAGGGAGTAAAAAGATGCAGGAAGCCCTTCACAGATATAAAGCTTAATGTTTAAAACAGCTGCTCACTGTTTTTATCCCACAATGAGGGAAATAGAGCATCTGTTGGGGACTATTTTCAGCGGCGGATGAATCCACATGTGGTGTTGTAGTGAGACAGAGAGTCCAGGAGCTTCTGAATGTGAAAATATGAACTGATCAAAGTGCTGAAGCACACCTGGATGATTGCTTTCAGCTGAACTCTTAATTACTTTCATATAAAGTTAATTAAAGTTACTCATTTAAGTTAATTAAATTAAATTAAATTAATTTTAATGATTCATGCATCTCTTTACTTAATGCATAGACTTAAATTAACCCTGAAACCCAAAGGTTAAAGGTGAGTTTAAAATAATACTTTGTACTTCAGAGGGACAGATTGTACTTTCACTACTTTAACTGCATGAAGCTGATAAACTTCTGTACTTTAAATGGAATGCAGGACTTTTACTTGTAATGAAGTATTTTTAAATAGTTTTATTGCTACTTTTACTTCAATACTTCTAACGGTGAGTAACTGTATTCTCCAACACGGAGATGTTCTTCAGAAAATGTAGGATTTCAGTTGAACGGTGGCCCAGAGGTGCAAAACTCACAACATAAAACAACACAAATCAGAAAAGAAAAGGAAATGTCAGGTTGTGTTTGTGTGTTTCCTGTGATGTTCTGTCACATTCATTTGGAATATAATATAATGTTCTGTGTTCTCTAATGTTACTGTTCTTTGCACCTCAGAGCCACCATACAGTCCAACCTGCCGGACTACACTGCATTCAGCTGGCCAATACAGCCATTTCAATGGGAGACAGACAGACAGACAGGCTCTCAGTACCTCGGTGTGTGAGACAGTCAGAGAGACAGACAGACAGACAGGCTCTCAGTACCTCGGTGTGTGAGACAGACAGAGAGACAGGCAGACAGACAGGCTCTCAGTACCTCGGTGTGTGAGACAGACAGAGAGACAGACAGACAGACAGGCTCTCAGTACCTCAGTGTGTGAGACAGACAGAGAGACAGACAGACAGGCTCTCAGTACCTCGGTGTGTGAGACAGACAGAGAGACAGACAGACAGACAGGCTCTCAGTACCTCGGTGTGTGAGACAGACAGAGAGACAGACAGACAGACAGGCTCTCAGTACCTCAGTGTGTGAGACAGACAGAGAGACAGACAGACAGGCTCTCAGTACCTCGGTGTGTGAGACAGACAGAGAGACAGACAGACAGACAGGCTCTCAGTACCTCAGTGTGTGAGACAGACAGAGAGACAGACAGACAGGCTCTCAGTACCTCCGTGTGTGAGACAGATGCAGCAGTCAGACTCTTTTTTTTCTGTCCTCAATAGAAACTTTCCCACATCAAACACTTGGACCATAAAAGGACACGCAGATCTGAGAGCCGCGACTGGACCAGCAGTTTAACCCGAGGAGGAGCTCCAGCGGCCGGCAGGAGGCTGTGTGACCGCCCGGAGACACCCGAGACACCGGAGAGACCCGAGCCTCCACCTGCTGCTGCTCCGCGCGCCTCCCGCGCATACCGAGCCCGGCACGAGCTGCTCTCAGCCGTGGGACTGACTCAGAGACATGAGCCTGACCACTTCGGCTTTATACGGATTTTCACCGAAAACCACTCGGAGGTCTTCTCTCAGGAGGCTTTTAACTAAGTTTCAGTGACTTTCAGGTGAAGAAACCGGTTTCTGTGCCCTGGACCTGGACCCCGACCCCCCCTCACCATGAGTCTGTGGACTAACGGCTCCTCCACGGATCTTTACGCCGGGATGCAGCCGCCGCTGCCGGGCTCCAACTCCTCCTCCAACCGCAGCGACGGCTCCCAGCAGCGCGGACACCCCGGCGCCGCCCCGCTGGACCTGAGCCGGGCGGTGCCGGTGGGCATGGTGCTGGCCTCCTTCATCATGTTCGCCATCGTGGGGAACATCCTGGTCATCCTGTCGGTGGTGTGCAACCGGCACCTGCGGATCCCCACCAACTACTTCATCATCAACCTGGCCATCGCGGACCTGCTGCTGGGGACCACCGTGCTGCCGGTGTCTGCCACGCTGGAGGTCAGGCCCAGTCGATTATCGATCCGTTATTGGTTATTTAATCAAGATACAAGTAAAGAAAAAGAAGGAGGAAGGAAATTAATGAGTGTTGAAACGATGAATTAGTTGATGGTGATCGATTGATCCTTTAAATCATTTAACCAAAAAAAGCCAAATATTTATCTGCGTTTATACTTCACAGCATTATATATATTTACACTTCATATTTATACTTCACAGTCTGACTGACTGCAGGTCATTGTGCTGACCTGTTTTAATATATAATCATAATAATTATAAAGATGAACGTTTTGTGACATTTCATAGACTAAACGTTATTAATTAATAGATTAATTGTAAAAATCCACTGATTTTCATTCATATTGTGACAGTTTCATCATCATCATCATCATCAGTCAGACCCTGAATATAACAGATATAATAATATAAGATTTAGCTTTGTTTTCTCAGATCCAGATGGATGGTGTGTGTGTGTGTGTGTGTGTGTGTGTGAGTGAGTGTGTGTGTGAGTGAGTGAGTGTGTGTGTGTGTTTGTTTGAGTGTTTGTGTGTGTGTGTGTGTGTGTGAGTGAGTGAGTGTGTGTGTGTGTTTGTGTGAGTGAGTGAGTGTGTGAGTGTGTCTGTGTGTGTGTGTGTGTGTGAGTGAGTGTGTGTTTGTTTGAGTGTTTGTGTGTGTGTGTGTGTGTGTGTGTGTGAGTGAGTGTGTGTGTGTGTCTGTGTGTGTTTGTGTGTGTGAGTGAGTGAGTGTGTGTGTGTGTTTGTGTGAGTGAGTGAGTGTGTCTGTGTGTGTGTGTGTGTGTGTGTGTGTTTGTGTGTGTTTGTGTGTTGAGGTTTATGATACTGACAGCTGTATTTTAATCACAAACTAGAGACCAGATCTGAGAATCAGATATAAACTGCAGCTCGTCAGCTTCCTGCTCTGCATGTTCAAAAGCTTCGTCCTCATCAAATAAATTCAAATAAAAACTGATGAATAATGAAAGTAATCAATAGTTTGGAGCTCAGAAGAAATGTAGAGCGGGTAAAGAAATGAAGAACTAAAGATATTGTGATTAAATCCTTTAAAAGGATAAAATAATGTCTGCATGATGGAACGTCTGTTTCAGTTTCCTCTCATATGATCTTCTTAAATATTACTTCGAGGCTGTAAACTGCAGCTCCAACAAACTGAAGCTGGTTTGTCATCAGGTTCAGTCTGTGAGACTCTGCAGTGACTGAAGTCTGGATCCAGTGTGGACACAGTTACAGTTTCCTCTTTGTCAGGCAGTAAAATGACTTGACTGTGCAGGCTTCAGTAGCTCGAGCAGCTAATGTTAGCGGCCTGTCTGTCTCTCTGTCTGTCTCTCTGTCTGTCAGCTGTCTCGCTGCCATCACTGTGTGAATGTAAAGCTCGTTGCACTCAATCTGTTTTCATAGTTCATGATGAGAAACTTAAAGTCCATTAAAAAAACAGCAAAATCAATTCATTCCGGTGGAATAAATCCATCCGTTCTGACAGAGCAGAGCTCTGATTGGTTCCACACTCAACTTTTTTTCACAGTGCTGCATTTTGTCATAACTGTCATAGTGAACGCACTTATGCTCTCAGAATATCAAGTGGAAGTGAAGCGAGACACAGCTCAGGTTCCTCTGCAGGAACCCGGGTTTCTAATCAGCCTTCTACATGTGAGCATGTGCAGGAGGAGATCTTAAATAAAGTGGAATCTCCCTCTGAAAAGTGGTGAAGTGAAAGTAGAAAGTGTTTGAAACTCTCCTGTAAAGAGCTCTGAACAGGAAGTGGATTCAGGTACTTCCTGTCTCTGCAGGTTCTGGATTACTGGGTGTTTGGTCGGATCTTCTGTGACATCTGGGCGGCGGTGGACGTCCTGTGCTGCACGGCGTCCATCATGTCTCTGTGCGTCATCTCCATCGACCGATACATCGGCGTCCGCTACCCGCTGCAGTACCCAATGATTGTCACCAAGAGGCGGGCGCTGCTCGCCATGCTGGCCGTCTGGATCCTCGCTATCGTCATCTCCATTGGCCCGCTGCTGGGCTGGAAGCAGCCGCCATCACAGGTACTAAAACTAACCATCATGCACCACTGAACCAAAGCAGTTCCTCTATCCAGGAAGTCCATCGACCCCAGGTCCAGACTGGAGGGTCGATTGAGGACTTTATATCAGACTGACGCCTTCAACCGGGCTTCAAATACAAATTTCATAATATAATATAATATAATATACACCGATCAGCCATAACATTATGACCATTGACAGGTGAAGTGAAGAACATTGATTATCTCATTACAATGGCACCTGTCAGTGGGGGGATATATTAGGCAGCAAGTGAACGTTTTGTCCTCAAAGTTGATGTGTTGGAAGCAGGAAAAATGGGCAAACTTAAGAATGTGAGCGACTTTGACAAGGACCAAACTGTGATGGCTAGACGACTGGGTCAGAGCATCTCCAGAACTGCAGCTCTTGTGGGGTGTTCCCGGTCTGCAGTGGTCAGTACCTACCAAAAGTGGTCCAAGGAAGGAAAACCGGTGAACCGGCGACAGGGTCATGGGCGGCCAAGGCTCATTGATGCACGTGGGGAGCGAAGGCTGGCCTGTGTGGTCCGATCCAACAGAAGAGCTACTGTAGCTCAAATTGCTGAAAAAGTTAATGCTGGTTCTGATAGAAAGGTGTCAGAACACACAGTGCATCGCAGTTTGTTGCGTATGGGGCTGTGTAGCCGCAGACTGGTCAGGGTGCCCATGCTGACCCCTGTCCACAGCCGAAAGCATCAGAACTGGACCACGCAGCAATGGAAGAAGGTGGCCTGGTTTGATGAATCACGTTTTCTTTTACATCATGTGGATGGCCAGGTGCGTGTGCGTCGCTGGGGAAGACATGGCACCAGGATGCACTATGGGAAGAAGGCAAGCCGGCGGAGGCAGTGTGATGCTTTGAGCAATGTTCTGCTGGGAAACCTTGGGTCCTGCCATTCATGTGGATGTTACTTTGACACGTACCACCTACCTAAACATTGTTGCAGACCAAGTACACCCCTTCATGGAAACGGTATTCCCTAATGGCAGTGGCCTCTTTCAGCAGGATAATGCACCCTGCCACACTGCAACAATGGTTCAGGAATGGTTTGAGGAACACGACAATGAGTTCAAGGTGTTGAATTGGCTTCCAAATTCCCCAGATCTCAATCCAATCGAGCATCTGTGGGATGTGCTGGACAAACAAGTCCGATCCATGGAGGCCCCACCTCGCAACTTACAGGACTTAAAGGATCTGCTGCTAACGTCTTGGTGCCAGATACCACAGAACACCTTCAGAGGTCTAGTGGAGTCCAGGCCTCAACGGGTCAGGGCTGTTTTGGCGGCAAAAGGGGGACCTACACAATATTAGGCAGGTGGCCATAATGTTATGGCTGATCGGTGTATAATATACTTATGAGTGTTTCAGTGGGTAGTTTCTGTGTCACTGTATAAAGTACATAAATTAAGATGTTTAAGGTGTTCTACAAATATAATGTCAGTAAAAGATATTTTACCTCCTCGATTCACACGTCACTTAATTTACAAGAGAGATTCCTGTAACTGAAGTTATTTTATCGTAGAACGAATTAAACTTTATAATCAAATAAACTGATTCTTTCTTGACTTTGGAAACAGCAGCTTTCACAACAATCCCATCAATCAATCAATCAATCAATCAATCAACCTTAATGAACCTTTCAGTCAACATGGACAAGATGTCCTTTAAATGCTCCGAGCATCGACAATTCAAACTCAACTGAAACAAATCAATCAGTTGATCAGCAGAATATCGATCATCTTTAATAAAAACACGAATAACTTCCTGTTGGTTTCCTAAACTGAATAAAATGAGTGTTTTCATTATTTTGTGAACAAACCGAATGATTAGTGGAGAAAAGAATTGGCAGATTAATCAATACTGAAAGTAATCGTTAGTTGCAGCCTTGCTCCACCTGCTGATGAAGGTTGTGTGACATGATTGAAAGCTCCTGGAAGGCTACTAAACGGACCGTGTGGTGAGATTACTGCCTCCAGGTCAGCTGTTCTGGAGCTTTCAGTCGTGTCACATGATCTTCCTCAGCTGATAGAGTTGTCATGGAGATGTAGACGAGCACGTCTCGTCCCTGTTGGCTTAGTGGCTGAGGAAGAGTGTGCGATACATCTGAAAGCTCCAGAGCAGCTACTAAATGGACCCTGTGGTGTGATTATTCCACCTTACATCAGTGTTTTGGTTTTTAAGACGAACCTCTTCAGTGTCTTTCTGTGTGATGAAACTAATCAATCAAACTCTTTGATTAACCTCAGGATGACACCGTGTGTCTCATCACAGAGGAACCTTTCTACGCGCTCTTCTCGTCGCTTGGCTCCTTCTACATCCCCCTGGCCGTCATCCTCGCCATGTACTGCCGCGTCTATGTCGTGGCCAAACGCACCACCAAGAACCTGGAGGCCGGCATGATGAAGGAGCGTCTGGAGGACTCCAACGAGCTCACCCTGAGGATCCACTGCAGGAACCAGCAGATCCAGGAGCTATGCCCCGCTTCCAGAGGTGGAGGGGGCGGGGCCTCGGCCGGACGCAGCACGCTCACCGTCAAACTGCTCAAGTTTTCCCGAGAGAAGAAAGCGGCCAAGACGCTGGGTGTGGTGGTGGGCATGTTCATCCTCTGCTGGCTGCCCTTCTTCCTGGCTCTGCCCATTGGTACGTTCACCGCCTCAACCTGCACAATACAAATCCAACCAGTGACCTTTATCTGAAGTATTGATCCCTCTGTGTTGGACCCGTTCACCTCGTCAGTCCCAGCAGATCGTTCACTTCCTGTAGTTCTGCTTATTTAATCCAAATCATTGCATCAAATATTATTAAAATATATGCTAATTGATCAATTGATGAATTGCCTCGTTGCTTCAGGTCTATCGACCCAAGCTTGATGGTAACTCAGCTTACTGCAGATGTATCGGTTTATTGATCAGCTGATCAGCCTCGAGGAGTGAGGAGACGTTTCACTGGCTGTGGCCGGTTCGTCCTCTGGAGTAAAATATAGATACTGTTCATATTTATTAGAGCTGCACCGATGAATCAATTAGATGATTGTCAGAAAACCATTTTTTTAATCGATCAATCGTTTAAGTCCTTTATCAAGACAAAGTGCCAGATACGATCTGTCTCCTCATGCGTCTCATTTCTTCTGTTTGTATTTCGCTGTAACTTGAATATATTTGTTCTGGACAGAAGAGAGAACTCGTGATGCACAGACCTCACTTCTGTCTGACTCACCATCGACTGAACAATCAATCGATTAACAGAAAACATACATCACTAGATCAATCAATAATGAAAATAATCATCAGACTAGGTCGATAATTACACAGAGCAAAGCGTCCAAAGTCGAGGGCCATTTTGGATCAACGAATGACCGTCAGACTCTGAGAGTCGAGTTGGCGCTGCCACGCCACAAGCGTAACAATAATACAGTAATGATAATACAGTCTGATCCTTCTGGTACAACACACATTGAGACGATCCTCCTCAAAGCAAGTGAAAGTGGGACTGAAACAGTTTCCACAAACTGCACATTACTTCTGTTTTCTTCATATTTGAAATATTCGGCCGCACAGCTTCAGGTCCGTCATCACCAACCAATCAGCAGCCAGAGTTTCTAGGACAAAACCCAGAAGTGAGTCTTGTTTTCTCAGAGTTTCTCTCAGTGACAGACAGGAAGTTAAACACTTGTTATTTCTTTATTTTTGGTGATGATTTCCCACAGCCCCCCCACCCCCACCCCCCAGCTGACACCATGGATTAGAGCTGAGATGGACTGGATCGGTCCAGTTGGACAGGAAGCTGTTTATGTTCAGAAATACTGAGTGGACTGTGTCAAAGCCACTAAAACCCAGCAAAGACCTGATGCTCTGAGGCCTGTACTACGAAGCCAGTTCAACAGACACAGAATCTCTTTTCATTATCTGGCTTCACTAAACCTAACAACTGCGATCACGCTAAGCGGTCACACGACGCTGGTTATCAACTCGGTAAGTCAACCCAGGGTTTCCCAATCTAGCCATGATCAAGTAGTCATTAGTAGTAACCCCTGTGGAATAAGAAATAAATATAAAAACAGAATTCAAAGGGGTAAATAGGCTCACATTCTTATTCATATCTCAAGTACAACAAGTAAAATACTTTAGTGCTTCAGTCAGTCTCTGTTGTAGGACGACACAGAAACTATCTCTCATATAAACAGAGTTCCTGTCATGATCCACGTACCGAGCTCCACTTCTTTTCTATTGGTGATGTCATTTTCCAAGAGACCTAATTGGTCAGTAGGCGGGGCTTTAGTACGAGTTGATCTGTTATCTCCAACATAACCTGCTCCGGAGCAGGTTAGGCGTGCAGCATCAGTTACCATGGCGATTTACCCCGGTAAGAAGTGAACCACCGTCGTAGTCCTGAAAACCCAGAGTTGAACCTGAAGTTACCCCAGTAACCCCAAATCCTGCTTCGTAGTCCAGGCCTCTGATGCTCTGAGACATGCTCACTATGACAATGCTAACATGCTGATGTTTAGCAGGTATAATGTTTACCATGTTCACCATCTTAGCTTAGCAGTAAACACAGAGTGCAGCTGAGGCTGAGACTGATGTCATTAGTTCTGCAGGTATTTGGACACATTAACATGTTGACCTGATGGTGGCGCTAGATGAAAAGTCAGGATCACCAAAGTTATTACAGTTCATCCTGAGGGGACCATGAATGATGAACCACATTTCATCACAATCCATCCCATAATAGTTGCTGAGATGTTTCAGTCTGAACAAAATGGAGGACGGACAGATGAAACATCAGAAAAACAAACAGTGAAAATTAACTGGCGACTCTGAAAATTCAGATCGGGGCCCTGACCTCTAAACTAAACTCAGGAACATTAGTGTGTTTCCTGACATCTCAAGAAAGATTAGACCAATCAGATGAGTTAAACCATCCACAGTAAACATGGAGGACACGCTGTCGGTCTGCTTTAGTAAAACTTTATTTCAACAATAACAGTCCAGTTCCAGATAAGTTTCTCTTTTTTTCTAGTCGGGCGTTCAGCTTCACGCTGTAACTAAGTTCTCCTCCATCAGAAAATAAACTGCAGTTAAAATGCAGTCAAAGTTCCTGATTTCCTGGAAAAGTTCCTGCGGTTGTCTGAGGTCAGCACTAACCCTCAAACAGGAGCCATGATAACAGTGATGTAAGTGTACGACTCAGCTGAGAGTCCAAATGAAGAGCTACCCACAATCCCCCTGGCTGCAGGTGACCTTTGGACCACAGCAGCTTTCCTAAGAGGAAGAATAAACTGGTTTGATATTAACTGTGAGCAGACTGATCCTTTAATGCTCAGACAAACAGTCCTGAGATCAGAGACAGAGGCAGAACTGGATTTCATCCAACATCTCAGAGGAGAAACCAGTCTGAACCCCCCCCCAACTATTATTATTGTTTGTCCCACTTTTATAATAATCAGAGCTCCCATAATGCTTTGGGGGATGTAAACAGGAAGTATAATGTTGCCTCCATCAGCAGCTCCTGTCTGCAGTGGACCATGGATGTACAGACAACTGTCACTGATCACTGTGATACTGAAGAAAAGCTCTTTGTTCTTTCTGGACGTTTGTTCTGGACGGACATCAGAGATAATGAGAAGCTTCACTGAATGATTCAATATGAGTTTCATGTCTGAGAGTTCAGACCTGACTGAGTGAGGAGGACGAGGAGGAGTCAGATGATGTCAGTCAGTCTCTGCATGTTTTAAAGGATCTCCTCCATCAGATGCTGACAAACTACAATAACTAACTAACACCTGGCTGCTTGTACCTGCCCCGGTTCAGTTTGTCTTGCTCTCTAGAGGATGAACCATTAGATTTTAGTGCCTCTGATCTTTCCTGTAGCGCCACCGTCAGGACAAACTGCACACTGTTAGCTGCACTGCTGTTGAGACTCTGTAGTGAACTGTGCAGCCTCAGCTGGACGTCCTCTGACACTCAGTAAAATGCTGAGTGTCTCAGTGATGCAGTGTTTGCTTTATGCTGAGTCATGATCTGCACTGCGTCTTCAGTGAATCAGCAGGACACAATGACCCTCCACCTGTTATCACTGAAAACTGCATGACTGCTTTTATTTCCTGAACTGGATTAAAGCTGCAGAGGAGGATCAGAGGAGGGGAGGAGGAGGAGAGGAGGAGGAGAGGAGGAGGAGAGGAGGGAAGGAGAGGAGAGGAGGAGGAGAGGAGGAGGAGAGGAGGGGAGGAGTGGAAAGAGGGAAGGGAGAGAGAGGAGGGAGGAGATTTATTTATTTTACTATTTATTATTTATCATAAACTATCATTTATTTTTATCACATTTACACTATAGATGACATTACTTCATTTACTATTTGGCTTGACAAACACATTTATTTTTACCACACATTTTTTACTATTTCTGTTCCATTACTAACATGACACATGATGTTACTATTTATTGACATTATTATTTTACTTAATATATTTTATTTTATTTACTTGACATTACTTAAAAACATTTTTACATTTATTTAACACATACAATGATATTTATCATGTTTCTTCATATTTATTTTTAATATTATTTATTTACTATTTTTTTACTATTTATACTGATTTAATATCAGCATTATTTATTTTAAAACTATTTCATTTACTAGCTATATTTAATTACTACTTTTTACTATTACATGTTCTAATATTTATTTACTTTTTGCCCTAATACATTTATTTATCATTATTTTGATGATTTTATTTAATATATTTTACTTTACTATTATTATCACATTATTATTTTGCTTATTGATGATGCAAACACATGACATTTATTATATTTTATTACGAGAGATGATGCGACAATGATATTTTACAACGCATTACGTTTATTTTTAAACAGACATTTATTTTACCGCCATGATGCAAACGATATTATTATGACATATTTTACATGATTATTATTGATGCGATGACGATGATGCATGACATGCGATACAACACCATTGATGGCATTATTAATATGATGCGCATATTGATGCATTTATTGATGCAAAATTAATATTACATATTTACGACATGTTTACATGACATATTTATTTATTTAATATTTATGATGATATGATGACATTGATGATGGCACGACATGATGACATATTTTATTATTATTTACGTGACGGATGATGATGGCAACATGATATTATTGAGAGCAGAGTTTAGGCAGGCAAAGCCACAACGACTCCTGCGTCAGAGGAAGTATTCAGATCCTTTACTGCAGTAAAAGTACTAATACCACACTGTACAGATACTCTGTTTCCAGTAAAAGTCGACAAACTATGAGGACGAATGTAAAATAAAGTCCTTGTGTTCAGTGAACTTTATCAGCTGCAGTGAGGAACCGAAAACACAGTAAGTTTTAAAAAAGAATAAATATGAAAAGGAAAGATCAGAAAGCCGTGCGGGCGTCAGTTTGACAGGAAGTTGATCAACAGGACGTGTCGATACGTTTTACTGCAGAATCTTTCTTTCTAGTCTCGTGCCTGATTGTTTCTTTTACTGATCGCAGAGCAAAATTTTTAAAACGATTTCAAAAACATTTCCATCAGCCTCAGCTGCGTTCTCTGTTTACTGCTAATTGTTAACATGCTAACACGCTAAATTCAGATAATGAACATGGTAAACATGATACCTGTTAGCATGCTGATGTTAGCATTTAGCTAACAGAGCTGCTAGCAGGCTGCAGACTTTATCTGTTAAAAAATGTTCATAAAACACACACAAAAAAGAACAGTTTGATGAGAGTTTTGACTGTCAGTGTTCTCGTGACTAAAACCGACTGAATGCTTTGTATGTCATCGAAAATACCACATCACATAAAAAACACCACAGAAGGAGAGTGAAGGTTTGACCACATACGGCCGTCTGAAAGCTGCACAGTGAACATGTTTACATGAAGTACGAGGCTGAAACCCAAAACCCTGTTAAACTGGACCCAACATGGCCTCTTCCTGTGTTTGGAGGGAGAACCACCAAACTTGGAGATACATGGTTTTTACAGGACAGAGGTACATCATGGGCAGGTGTCACATGTTTTTCCCATGGCGGAGGTCAGGTTAGATTCTTCATATATAGCCAGAGGCAGCAGCCTGAGGCGCAGGATGGCCTTACAAGTCCATGTTCAGGGAGAAATAATCCTTCTGCTCAGGAGTCCGTGTTATCTGAAGAACATCAAAAACCTGATCCTCCGAAATCCCCCAAAACCGCTGAAATCCTCCAAAACCCTCTGAAAACCTCGAACAGATGCAGATCACCTGCCTCGTCTACAGGTCAACAGCTCCTGAGGACAGAGGAGAGGAGGCAAGATGATGATGGTGATGAGCTCTACGCCTCATGATGTAGCTGCTCACAGTTGGTGTTGTGGTGATCGCTGCCCCCTGGTGGTGGAACATATGACCTGCAGCTGATCTCTAACTGCACATGCGAACCAGTTGAGCTGCGTGTGGTTTTACTTTCACAGAGAAAATCATCTTGTTCACTTTCCTCCATCAGGGTTTAGAGTCCAGGTCCAGGAAGCTGCTGGTTTCAGTGTTTCTGTGGAGATCAGCTGCAGACCGTTTTACTCCATGTGTTCATGCATTGTGGATCAGAGGAAACTGGTGTCAGCTGCTGTACAGTGCCCCTCTCAATGTGTCCATTTAACATGCACTGCATCATATTCACCATGCACTGCATCATATTCACCGTGTACTGCATCATATTCACCGTGTACTGCATTATATTCACCGTGCAATACATTATATTCACTGTGCACTGCATCATATTCACTGTGTACTGCATTATATTCACTGTGTACTGCATTATATTCACCGTGCAATACATCATATTCACTGTGCACTGCATTATATTCACTGTGCACTGCATCATATTCACTGTGCACTGCATCATATTCACCATGCACTGCATCATATTCACCGTGTACTGCATCATATTCACCGTGTACTGCATTATATTCACCGTGCAATACATTATATTCACTGTGCACTGCATCATATTCACTGTGTACTGCATTATATTCACTGTGTACTGCATTATATTCACCGTGCAATACATTATATTCACTGTGCACTGCATCATATTCACTGTGCACTGCATCATATTCACTGTGTACTGCATCATATTCACCGTGCAATACATTATATTCACTGTGCACTGCATCATATTCACTGTGCACTGCATCATATTCACCATGCACTGCATCATATTCACTGTGTACTGCATCATATTCACTGTGCACTGCATCATATTTACTGTCCACCATCTTACTCCACTGTCTGAGTGTATAAACGTATCCTCCCACAAACCAAACATATGTTTGTTTATCTGTTTATTTGTTTGTTTATTTGTTTGTTTGTTTGTTTCAGGCTCGTTCAACAGCAGCCTGCGTCCTCCTGAAACTTTCTTCAAAGTCATTTTCTGGTTGGGATACTTCAACAGCTGCCTGAACCCCATCATCTACCCCTGCTACAGCCGCGAGTTCAAACAGGTACACCCACACTACTGCTGATACTACTGATACTACTACTGATAGTACTGCCTGTTCCCCCGTTACAGGCAGCTGAGAGTTCCAACAGGTAATAATAGGCTAGTGATAAATACTTGTTAATAAGTTTTAATACTTGATAATACTCTGATGGTGAGGACAGTAGTGTTTCCTTACAGTCTCTTCTGGATTAGACACATGAGGACAGTGTTTAGTGTTTCCTGTCTGTTGAGGATCTGCAGGTGATGTGGTTTGTTCTGGACTGATTGGTTCAGTGTCGGTTTGTCTTCAGGCGTTCATCCGGATCCTTCGCTGTCGCTGGAAGAGGAAGCGTCAGGGCTGGCAGGCGTACTACAACTACCGCTGCCACCAGGGCTCCAACAACTCGTCCTTCCTCAACAGCAGCCAGCAGACGCTGTCCTCCATCAGCCCCAGCCCGCGCTGCGTTGCCTCCAGGCTCCGCCCCCCGCCGTGGCCCTCCTCCTCTGACCGAGACCTCCTCCCTGGACTGGCGGGGAGAGGACGGCCGAGCCCCGTGTCCCCGCTCGCTAAGGATGCTGGGACGGCGTTGGGGGGCGGTGCAGGGGGAGGGTCGCTGATGAACGGTCGGAGTGTAAACAAAGAGGAGCAGCAGCTGTGCAGGAACTGACACACCTGCTGCCTCAGGTGGCCACGCCCCCCCCACCCTGCCGCTGACAGGAAGTGGTTTTAAAAACACGCAGGTATCACTGCTGACATCATGAGACTCTCTGTCTGCTCACTGAGGTGTCGTTCAGGTGAGAGGACAGCACCTGTCAGGTGGTTATGACTGTTCCCGCCTCCCTCTCAGCCTCAGTAACACACCTGTGAAACATGGCGGAGCACCTCACCTGGACCAGCTGTCCACTGTAAAAACAGACTTTGGTTCCAGACCAGCACCGTCCACTGCACTCCACAATTTACTCATTGTCACGTTATTTGTCTTTATTATGTTCAAACTCTCCTGAAATAAGTTCCTAAAATTAAAATGTGTCAAAATAATTTGAAAAGTATGGAAGTAAACCGAATTAGAGAAACGTTAACTTATATGGAAAGTTCATTATAAATATTACTATATTAAATGTTTATTTATTGTTGTGTAAAAATTTATTTTGGTGGTTAAAAACCTTTAAAATCCAACAACAAGCATTCATTGCTTGTTAGCGAGTGAGTTAACTAACGTTAAACAGCAGCATCAGCTAACGTATGATAGCTTGCTAGCTAAACATTAGCTGAACAGCAATGAATTCCTGGTATGTAGGAAGTAAGATTTGCTGAGAGCTTGTTGTGTAAAATCTGCACTGACTTTGTATCTGTGGAGGGAAGTTGGAGGTTTTCACATTCACTTCAATACAGTTTGATCACAGCAGCATCTGGTGGCCGTCAGAGGAACTGCAGCTGCTGCTTGTTTTTATTCTCTTTATTGTAGAAATCCATCAGACTGAACACAGAATCCTAAATATCCTGTGTGTGTGTGTGTGTGTGCTACCTATAGCGTCTGTATATTGGACTGTGCTGTATTGATGACTCTGACTCTAACTGATCCCAGCTGACTGCAGGATGGATTCATATCTAAGACCAGACAGACTTCTGGAGGCTAACACGTCCCCCCTGCTCCCAGTCTTTGTGCTAAGCTAGGCTAGGCTAACTTTGTTGTGGTTTTGGAGTCTGGAGAAGATCTTTAAATGTCAGAGTTTCTTTTAATAAAAGACAAGAAATCAGTTTGAAGTGTTGTAATGAATCATTTCAGTGAAGTGATGAAATAAAATAAAAGACTTTCTGTTTCATCAGGGCTCTTTAATATTGCTGACGTCACGGGAACTTTGGGATCCAGATCCGATGCTGCAGACCAGAGTGATGCTCCGACAGTTTAAACTATAAAGATCCGTTCAGACACTTTGACTACATGAGAACAAAGATAGACTGTAAACACATCTGTCTGCACCACAGACCCTGACCTGACAGAGTGAAGAACTGTGATACCTGTGCACCAGCTCCTGTTTCAAACACACATCATTGAAGAAACCAGACCTCAGTTCATTCTTTCATTCTTGTGCCAGGGTCTGTATGGGTGGGGTTGTGTCTCCAGGTGGGGTTGGAGTGGTTTTTAATGCTTTGATAGCTCCTGCTGACTTTAAATAAAAAGACAGAGTACAGGTCCAACATGTGGATTCATTTCATGTCCCAAACACCAACATCCCATAATGAGCACCGCCCACATCTCCTCTGTGTTAACTGTGTGACTTATTCTTTAGTAAATATATAAATAAATGCTGAAATAAATATAGATATGAAATAATTCATTTCATTATATAATTCAGCTTTTATTGTATTTGATAATTCCAACATGTATTTCTAACATGATGCATCAGTTTACTTAAATGACTGAATTAGAAAACTAAAGTTTTGTTATTGATCTCAGATTAAAGAACGACTGTTTCAGAGTCAGTTAAATGAGACGTTGTTGCAGGTCTGCAGGTCACGTGTCGCCCTGACGCCCTCTGATCTGTGATCCTGAGCTGTATCGATAAATTGATCCGTCGCTCTGTCTCAACCTGATGATCAAAGTCTGCACTGTCACAGCTCTGACCAAAGAGCCTCTCCTGTGTTCACTGGCTGCACCGTCTCCGAGGTTTCTGAGGACCTGAACCAGCCTGCAGCGCTGAGATCCTGCTCCGTTCATTTAGACCTACATCACAACAGCACCGCCTGCTGTTCAGCCCGAGGAACAACAGCTAGCTGTTAGTTTAGGATGATGCACTTTATTGATGAAGCATTGATCAGAACCAGCTGTGACTCTGGTTTAAGCTGCTCTCAGCATTCCAACAGAAACAGAGCAGGTGGGTGGAGTAACAGGTGTAGACCTACATATAAAGAGCAACACAGGCTGAACACAGTGATGGAGGTAACTGAACACATTCTACTTCTAATGTGCATTGATAACAGAGATCAGCTGCAACATCAATCAATCATCTAATAATCAATGAAGATGTAAACTTCCAGCTTCACTCTGATCTTCATCACCCTGCAGACGGTCCAGCGTGGGTTCAAATCCCACTAAAGGTACGTCACAAAGGTGTGTGTCTGTCTTGTGTGTGTGTTTGTGTGTGTGTGTGTGTGTGTGTGGTCCAAAACAAACAAACTCTAAAAACTGAAACTAAACTCTGCCACTCGCTCGTCAACCAGTTGTGACATCGACAAACAACAGGTGAGTCCAGGTGAGTCCAGCTAGCTTGCAAAAAGTTGTCACACACCTGCAGGTAAACAGTCTGCACTACACACACACACACACACACACACACACACACACACACACACACACACACACACACACACACACACACAACAGAAAGTCTTATTATTGACAGAAACACAAATCTCAAGTCTGCAGGATCGCAGGTGATGACGAAGGTGATGCACCAACTCTTCATCATGTAAATGTCATCACACCAGTGAAGCAAGGTAAAAACAGTCTGTGGGGGGGGGGGTTCTTTATTTTGTAGGTTCATCAATAATTATAATGGTTCCAATAACTCGTTTCCCAGCAGCAGTTGGTGTCGTCCTGGCGGTCCCGCTGCATGATGGGAAAGTAGAGACTTGGTGAGGGTCAGAGGTCAGTGGTTTTTGGTCAACATGTCCCAGAGGCAGCAGCAGCACAGAGCAGCTGAACATGCTGCCAGACACGGATCTTCAGAGCCGCCGCCGCCGGCGCCATGACTCTGTTCCACCACGAACACTGGGGGGGGGGCAGAACACACACACACACAAGAAGTAAATAAAGTATATAAATGGGTTCACACGGTCTAGCTTTGTGTGTGTGTGTGGGTGTGGGTGTGGGTGTGGGTGTGTATGTGGGACTGGAGTCTGGACTCCTTGATCTTTGACCTACCTGTGTGTTTTGGCGGCTCTCCGTACATCTTTGGGCCATCCCAGTGGTGGGGGGTCCCAGGGGGCCCGCTGTGGTACCCGTGGCTCCCAGGCTGAGTCATGTAGGGCCCCGGGGTCCCGGGGGGCCCCGGTGGTCCCTGGTAGTAGGAGTGGTCTCCTCCACCTGAGTAAGTCTGGGGGTAGGTCTGCAGAGGAGACAGATGTGGTTGTCATAGTAACGGTCATGTGACACAGGCTGAGGAGTTCATTAAACTACCTCATCTGCGTTATTTTCCTATTGTCCAGTCAGATGGACTGAGAGGCGGGCCTTCTGCTGTGGTGACATCAGAGACTTCACTTCACTACAAAATCAGGTTAGGTCAGGTGATTGGTTGGTTGCCTAGCAACAATTTTAAAAGAACGCAGAAAGCTGCTGTTTTTGCCAAAATTAATCAATAAGTTAAATATCCAGGTGAATATTCTGTCAGTTGTCTCTGTGGTTTCATGTTGTGTAAAAACAATAATAATAATAATAATAACAACAACAATAATAATAACAATAATAACTGTGTCTGGGTGTTTGTGATGTGTTGTAAAGTTAGTTGCTGCGTCTGATCTCATCTTCAGCAGATCAGATGTTTACATTTTTTACGTGTTTATGTTTACATGTTAACATGTTTATGTGTTTGTGTTTACGTGTTTACGTGTTTATGTTTACATGTTAACATGTTTATGTGTTTGTGTTTACGTGTTTATGTTTGTGTTTACATGTTTACATGTGTCTAAATCTTTGTCAGTCTGCAGAAACACGCTGCAGCTTGTTAACAGAAACCAATTCCTACATGAACTCAGTTCATCGCTTTTCTTTCAGATGTCACGTTAATAATATTTGTGTTCTGTTCTGCCATCATGATGAAATAACAGAAACAGGAAGTTGAAATGAAATGTTTGAGTGTTTCCTGTCCGACAGGAAGCTGCTGACGCTGCAGCGGTGCATGCTGGGTACCTGGTATGGCGAGCTGAGGAAGGCTGCAGGCGGTGAGCTGAAAGCTGCAGAGAGACAACAGGAGGTCACATGATCAGATCAATGGGACTGAACTGATCGTTTCCATGATAACAGCATAACCTGGAACACTGTTCCCCAAATCTGAAGAAATAATGTCAGCAAGAGTCAACCACTCCACATCATGAAGGAGGTTTATATTATTATTACAGATCTGACTGAAACACTTTGACAGTATTAATATGAATCAGAGATTTTAATACGAATGTTTCCTTTTAAAGTGAAACAGACGAACCTGAAGGGAAGCTGGGAGCTGAGGGTCCGCCGGGGGGGTGAGGGATGTATGGGGGGGGCTGCTCACTCATCTGGATAATTGACGGACAGACAGAGGGATGACGGGTGGAATCTGAGAGGAAAGCAGACACAGTCAGCAGATTGTCTGTGAGGTGTTTTTAAAGAGCCACCGAGTTCAGTTCTTTATTATCAGAGATTTACAGCAACATGGTGCCGTCCTGATGTTCTATGGAACATTATATCATTCAAAAAGGTGAACTTTGAGTCTGGAAGCTTAGTTTTGGAGACTTGTACATTTTGTTTTCTGTCTGCAAACTCCATTTTGCAAGTCTGCGCATTCAGACAGGCTGCAAACTCATTTTCACAAAAATACTTACGTGCACTTGCACTTAAGCGCACAAGCTTACGGACTTTTGACAGGTTTACTACGTGATATGTTTTGTACACAGGGTGTCGCAAAAGAAAAAGGCTATCTGCAAGGGAGAGAGGGCGGGACCTCCAGCTTCTGACCAATCAGTGTCTTTGGAATCGCTAAGCACAACACAGTTAGCTGGTCAACACTGTCAATCAACCATCGCGTTCAGTCAACGTAGAGCCTGTAAAGAGATCCAGCCCTGAAAGACTCCGGCAGTAAGCCAACAAAATACATCAACTTGCGTCCGATGCAACAATAACTTTTTTGGAAATGTATGTGTGTGTGTGTATATATATGTGTATATATATATATATATATATATATATATATATATATATATATATATATATATATATATATATATATATATATATATATTTTCTATATATATAATTAGTGAGTAGAAACACTAGCGTTAACCCCATCACATCCAAGGACGTTACAGACAGGGACTTAAAGTTTACTTTATGCTAATGCTAGTTAGCAGGCTGGCTAACGTTAGCTAGCTGACTAGGCCGACCCATTAAAAAACATTTCTAAACATTTTGGGTATTTTTTGCCTTTCCAAAAAAAGTTAAGTCTACAAAACTACGGTTACAGATACAAACCCTCTTCACCTTTTTGAATGATATAATATTCCATAATGTTGCATTATAACGTTAACACATCATGCTGATCAATCAAGAGGTCAAATAAAGATTAATAAGAAACTGATCTTTAGTTCAGCAACTTATTTCAGTGTAAATAACTCCCGTCAGCCACCTTCATACCAACAGGAATCTAATTTACGGGTTTCCATGGCAACTGCAGTGCAGACAGACAGCCTCTGTGTTTTATTGTTGACTCCAGGTTTTTTCTGTCAAACAGACATTTTGTTTGTTTTGTGAAAATCAGCCAGTAAACATGTTTCCAGTTAAACCAGTCTGCACTCAGCAGGACATCACGCCACCAGGAACACACTTCATCTTACACAGTTATTGTTTGATAGAAAAATGACGTCATATGTTCGTGATCAATAGAATTGTTCAGGAGGTAAACAAATATCAAACATGACGATAAACACAAACAGCCATTAAAAAGTTATTCACTGCTGAATACGGTTATTTTTCAGGAAATCATTTTTAAAATGTTAGTTTTTTCAATGGAGTTTGGAACATGTGACAGCTTGAACACACACACAGCTTTAAAATCATCCCATAATCTAAACACACAAAACTAATTATAAACTCAGATTTAAATCTCCTCCTTTCAGGGACAGTTCACTTAAATAAACCTTTACTGAAACATACCGATGGGTCTGGCTGCGAGAACAGAAGCAACATTCAGCTGTTTAAAGTTATTGATTCCACCTGAATCTGAATGTAGCCTCCATACTGATAATTATTAATATTAGTTATTATAAATGAACCATTAGACATTATTTATAATACTGAAATGTGACTCAAATCAAGTGCATCGTTTGTACAGTTCCGTTCGCTGCGTAATACCAGACTCCATTCATAACTCCTGCAGTTTAATGTTTTCAGGCGTACCAGTAAGGATGACCAACTAAAGGAATAACATGTATGATATTTTACATATTTTAATGGTCCACTCTTTAATTCGGCCTACATCAAATACGCCACGCTGCGCTAATTTTAAGGACTTTGACACTTTTACAACGTTTTCTTTAAATCATCTTCGTCAGAATTAGCGCAGAGCGGGAGCGCACAGTGTTACCGATTAAAGAAAAGGGAATTTTTTTAGAAACAGCTGCTACTTGTTGAACTATCTGAAAGCCGAACTGTGTGTAAAACGTACCAACACAAATAACTTACCAAACGGTGTTATTTGAGCGGTGTAACATCACTTTAACTGAAATATTGTTTAAACTGTCGGTTTTTTCAGTGGAGTCTGGAGTGAGTGACAGAATCTGAACTTACCTTCCAGTTCAAGACGATATTCAAAATGTAAATGTTCTCCGCTCGGTTCTCTGTCTCTCTCTCCGGTTGACTGAATACTTGAGTGATTGATTGATGGATGGATGGAGCGTGAGGAAGCAGCTGGTAGGGCAGGAGGACAGGGTGAGGTCAGAGGGCTGACCCTCCTCTCCCTCACCTCCCTTCTCCTTTTCTTTTCCATTCTCACCTCTCTCTCTCTCTCTCTCTCTCTCTCTCTCTCTCTCCTTTATTTTTATTCCTTTTGAAAAAAATAACTTTATTGATCGATTTAAAGTTTCAGTTTCTTATTTATTACTTAAAGACAGATCAATTAATTACAATTATGCCTTGCAAAGTTAATGATTATTTAAAGCTTTTCTATCAACACTTAATTGACCTAATTGACATGTGCATATAACTTTATAAATGACATGTTAAGTACATCAATTAATCAGTTATTAATGACCTCTCCAATCTCCACAGTAACCATGGTAATGGTCCTGCTGGCCATAAATCAAACAGCCTCCAGTGTTTGGACTAAAACCAGTTCGAACTGAAGTAAACACCAACACAACACATCACATTTAGTGTCTTTATGTCTTTATTAATGATTGATGAGGCTTTATTGATCAGTTAGAAGGCAGGCTGTGGCTGGTTGAAAGTAAAAAGGTCTGCTGCGTCCAAACACCTCCTGCCTTGCGGCTCACACCCCCATCTGATGAAGTGCACATCAAAGACCACATCCAGCCAGACTGGACCCTCACCAGACCCAGCAGATCCACAGAGGAGGCTGCCTCCATCAGAATGCTGTTAGTTGATTTCAGCTCAGCATTCAACACAATCTCCCCATCAAACTGATAGCTGAGCCCTGCAGCCTTCAGCACTGCAGTCTGCAACTGAACAATCTCACAGAGCCGTGCTCAGAGAACAACCTGCTGCTCAACGTCACCAAACCCAGGAGCTGATCCTTGAGTTTAGGAAAAAGGAGGTGAAGACACACAGTCCTGTCTACACCAGTGGAGCTGAAGTGGAGCAGGTGAACAGTTTTAGTTTCCTGGGAATCAGCATCACAGACATGTGACAGACTGTCATGGTCATCATACATCACAACTGCTAAAGAAAGCTCAGAAAAGACTATTTCTTGAGGAAACTTAAGAAGGCAAAATTCCTGTGCCAAGTTCTTGTTAACTTCTACAGAGGAGCAACAGAAATCGTCCAGACTGGAAACATTACAGACTGGCATGGGATGTGTACGGCCCAGGACCGGAGGGCTCTGCAGCAGGTGATTAAAACCTCCCAGAACATCATGCGACCTATCCAGGTGAGGTGTCTACACAGAGACCAAAGTATACTTAAAGACAAGCCCCCCACCCCCCACCCCCACCAGCCCCACCAGCCATAGCAGCCACAGCCTGTTGACCCTGCTGCCATCTGGCAAGCAATACAGAAGTATCCGCTGCCATACCACCAGACTGTCTACTGTGTTGTAGAATGACTAATAAATGTACTTTACTGCAGGTCATCAACAGGAGGTCAATGTGGCTGTAATTATTACTGGGGGGGCGGGGTAGGGGGGTGACCTACATACAGACAACAACAACAACAGTGGCAGACCAAGAATATGTTGATTTGTTTATTTGACATATTTGGTTGATTTATACATGACATCATTGGTTTCTTTTGTGCCGACATGAAGAGAGAAAACGTTTTATTGCTGTTTTCATCACATCCTGCTGCAGACTGACTGCGTCTCTAAGACTTCTGGGATAGTTTGACTCTGAATATATTCCTCAAACATCTCACTGATATTTCCTACTGACATTAAACACACTAATGCTTCTATCTACAGGTGCTTCAGCCAATCAGGAGGCAGCTGGACCGTCACCGTCAGTTTATTTATGTTATAGTTATATATTTGTGAACATCTCCTCCAGATGTACATTTAATAACGTAAAGCTATCAGACGTTTACATGTTTCCACATCTGCTGATGAGAACTTTAAGGTTTTCAATGACCTTCCATGCTGTCATTTGTGCCTGACATGCAAACTGCAAGTCAAAGTGTCAAACTGTTACTCTCTTTTACTCAAATCAAGTTCAAATAAATGTAAATTGGTTTGCGGTGTGTTTACTGACCAACTCAGGAGGCGTTTAAGAGCTCTCACTACTGCAGGAAGGTTGGATACTGTTGGACTGTTCCTTTAATGCTATTTGATCATCAAACACATCCTCAACTCTCTCCTGTTTATTTATCTTTTGAAAATGTATCTTTTCTTTTTTTCTTTTAAGTCTCATTTAATGTATTTTATCCAAAGAACTTTGAGCAGCTTCACTTCTAGAAAGAAACTCATAATTTTACAAGAAAAGAGTCATAATATTTCAAGGATAAAGTCGTCTTTTTACAAGAGTTGTAGTATGACAGATCACTTCTTGTAGTATCACAGACATGATATTTCAAGGAAAAGGTTCTTGAAAAACACATTTTTTCTCAAAACACTCCAACGTTTTGCTCCTAACATTATGACATTACTCTGTTTTGCTAACAGTGGCTCTGATACTTTGTTGTACGTTTGAGTATAAAACGTAGTGTATAAATCAACATGGTCACTTGCAGAGAACTGATTCAGGCTGTTGATTCTCTCCTAATTAGAAATTCGGGCAGATGCCATGTTGAGTTGTAATGGAGCATGTCAACAGCTGTAACCATGGTAACCTACCATCCCATGCAACACAAACACGGAAGAAGAAACAGGTAAGTCAATAGACGTTGCATCAGTATTTTATGACTAATTTCCAGGTATTTGTATTTCTGCCCTCTGTTGGTCAGAATCACTTACTGCAGCTTTAATATTTCACTGAACGGGAAGCTTGAAGCGAACACACACAGGATACATATCTGTCTCTATCTTATCGCTACGTTTCAGTCTTTTTAAAGAGAAATTTGAGGGGAAATCAGGGGTCAGAGGTTCAGACACAAATCCTCCTGAATCACCATGGTCACATGACAGCGAAGGGTTGGGAAGGTCTCATGTTGAACGGTTCGGTATTTATATTTAAAGTTAAGTCAGCTCCTTAAAGGATGAACTCAAATGACCATTTCATGATCTCATCTTCTTTTGATTTTTAACGTGTAATTATGATCCTGAGTAGTATCATATAATAGTTTATACAGGTTTTCTTTTAATTCTCAGTTTTCTTGTTTAGTTTGGGGTAAAATTATCCTCCACAGATCTGTTAATGGTTCTGTGTTGACTGACAGGTGACTGAGGAGGTTGGAGGACGTGTCACTGATCAGTCTTCTTGGATCAGTCCAGTCCAGTAGTTGTTAATAGTTCCTGGTCTGGTCCTTCACAGCCTGTTTGGTCCGCTAACACTGAACACTGCCCGAAAACCTGCAGCCAGGTAGCTAGCAATGCCATCGCTAAGCTAAGCTAGCCAATGGTGTTGCAGCAACAGGTGAGACAGACATGGTGAGTTCAAACAGGTATATGTCTGGTCCAATAGAGGCGAGGCGACTGTGGCCTCCGGGGCGTCGCTGGTGATGTGAGGGCGGCAGAATCAGCCGGTTGGACCACCAGAATCGTGCACACACACACAGAGTTCAGCCAATCACATGTTGGTCTGGAGACACCGTCGTGGAGTCCTGGAGGATCGACAGTCTCTGCTGTCACGTGTCTCTGATGGCCCCGCCTCCGTCATTAGGAGGTGGCGGCCTGTTTGTTCCGGAAAGTTTCGAAGAACGCCATCATCCCCTTCCTCACGTTGCTGCTGCTGCCGTTGCCCTTGGTTATCCTCGGCATCATCATGGTGCCACTGCTGTTGCCATGGTGACGGGATGTGAGAGGAGGGAAGGCGGCGCTGTCCATGGAATTGGCCCGTTTGATCTTTGATGGGGTCGCACGCCATGACTTGGTCCTGGGAGGAGGAGTCTGGGCAACCAGACACTTCTGATACTGGACCTGACGGAGAGGAAGTAAAGTAATGACATCAGCGACCAGCAGATGGCAACAGATCAGCGTGGAGAACAGGAAGCGCTCCAGCCTGATCTAACACACCTGTTAATGATGACGTAATCAAGGTATTTAATGGGTAATCAATGGAATGGAATGAATGATCTGCACAGTTTAAGGGCTTTTAAATTGACCAAATAACATGAAGGTCATGAAAGGAGTTCTCACAACTACAAGGCCTTTTAACATTTATTGAATGAAGATAATTGATTCAGGGTGGAGCCCTGAATTAGCACCTGAACTGACTGAAGGTTCCTCACCATGCATGCTGCCTGGACGGCCTCTGAGAGGATCCCTGCGTCTGGTTCACACCAGAACACGTGACACTCGAACTGCTGTGTGCCGCCGTCTACGATCACAGCGAAGGTGTGGCTGTCATGGCCGACGCCCAGAAAGGTGAGGAAACGCACCTGACACTCCCAGAAGGGCTCCTCCCCTTCCTGTCAGAACCCAATCAGACAGAAGAAACACAGTGAGGCGTGACGCCTTTTAACCTGGTGGATTAACAGAGTGTGATCCAGAGTACTGACGGTACCTCTCCCTTCCACAGAGATAGGATGTTGTCAGTGACGTGGATGACGGCTGGCTCCCACTCGTCTCTGTCGGTAGAGTTCATGATGCTTTCTATTGCTCTGTTCAACACCTCCATACCTGCACAGACACACCTTTACTCAAACACCAACAGCTTAAAGCCTGCACATGTTCAAGTCATTATACATTTCATTACAGCTTGATCTGGTGACACCTGGTGGTTACCGCGGTAACCGTGTGTTTCAACACTATTATTCACAAATGACTCAGGAACTACAGACTCATTAACATAAAGTTTTACCAAATGAACAGCTAAAGATTGATCAGTTTGTTTACAGTGTTTATATTGGTGTGTTCAGGTGTAGCAGGTGTGTTTCTGTCCTACCCATTGCTCTGGACACCGGCAGGTTACCGATGTACTGGATCTCAAACTTCTGCACCTGCTGCCGCATCGCCTCCAGGAACTCCACTGAAACACAACAAGTGACGAGGAATCAGCAGAGAACCAACCAGAGAGCAGCAGGTGATGTCAGAGAACAGGTGAGTCACCTTGTCTGGGCAGGTCCTCAGGTGAGATGCTGTCCATCGTCAGAGAGCGAGACGATCTCATCAACGTCTTCTCTGACATCATCTAAAGACACACAGACAGAGTTAAAGAGTCTGACTTCCTGTCTCACTTCCTGTCTGTGGCTCTCAGCTCCGAGCCCATTGGTTCATATTGAAGACGTAAATCTTTAAAAACACCTCACAGGTATATAGTTTCATGTTTAAACTGGCAGGTAAACTGAACACAAGCTCATGAACGCTGGGAGCATAAATCACTTTGAACAGTTCCTTGGTCTCGTGCTGCCATCTAGTGGCCTTTCTGGGCACAGTGACATCACTCTGACAGATAGTGATCTCATCAAGTTTAGCTTGTGTTTTAACAGAGAGGCTCATGAGAAGCATCACGTCCAATGAAGAGACACTATCAGGTTGCATTATGGGAAATGTAGGATTCAGTGTTTTCAGCGTCAGTCTAGAAACATCTCAACAACTATGGGATGGATTGTGATGAAATGTGCTTCATCGTTCATGTTCCCCTCAGGATGAACTGTAAGAACTCTGCTGATCCTCTGACTTTTCATCTAGCGCCACCATCAGGTCATCATGTTAATGTGTCCAACACTTTGGTTTATGACCAAATACCTGCAGAACTACAGACATTCCCATCAGCCTCAGCTGCACTCTGTGTTTACTGCTAACTAGCTAATGCTAGCATGCTAACACGCTAAGCTAAGACAGTGAACATGGTGAACATTATACCTGCGAGTACATTTAAGGTTATTTAGACTCACTGACCTTGGAGCACATCTCATGCAGCGCCGTGGCGATGGCTTTAGCTGGAGCATCGCAGCGAAACACGTGACACTTCAGCACACAGCTGTCCTTATCACCCGCCACGAAGGCAAAGTCCCTGAACGCACCACACACACACACACACACAGTGGATCGGTCATGTTGTTGTGGCCGACCAGCTGATGGACTGATGATCATGTGATCAACAGGTGAAATCAATACATGACCCTAACGTATGCAGGACGTCGTGGAGATGAGAGTAAGAGTGAGTCTGTGGCTGTGGATGTGAAAAGGTAAAGGTAGAGTGGTTTACCTGTCCCTGCCCAGGTGGAGGGGTGGAGGGGTGGTGGGGGCATGTTAAAGAAACAGAGAGAGTGACAGTGTTAGTGCAAACAGACAGGGAAACCATCTGAAAGGTGAGTTTGATTTTAACATCTTAGCATGTGGAAACATCAGACCGTGAGAGAGTGCTGTTGGAGTTTAGCCTAGCTTAGCACAAAGACTAGAAGCAGGGGGAAACTGCTAGCCTAGCTCCTTCCAAAGAGAAAACATCCGCCTTCTAACAACTCCAAGTTGAGCCTCAAACCCTCTTAATTGCTCAGACGTTTCATGCTTGTTTCAACTCGATGAATAAATGAGTTGGGGAGCATGAGTGAGATCTGACTGAGCCGTACAGTGACATCACAAAGCTGTACTATGACATCACAGATGGGCCTGTTGAAGGCGGGGCATTGGGGTCCTGTAATACTGTGGTAGACCGACTGAATCACAAACTGGTTCATCAATAAAACCCCATGGAAAACATCTTGTGAATCTTGCAGAAGGATGATGATGAACAGGTGCAGCAGCCTTTCACAACATTCAAATGAACTAATCGATCAATTTATCCAACAGATCACTTTCAATACATCTCCTAATATCGTTTAATGATTAACGACAGCTAAAGTTTCCTCCGGCTGCAGGACTGATCACAGCTGCTCTCTGATTGGCTCACCTGCCATTGTTGCAGCCCACCCCCCAGACACGGATGTTGATGATTGGCTGACAGTGCAGGGGGGTGTCGTCTAAAGGGTCCAAAAGGGTCAGAGTGTCTTTCTTCAGAACCAGCATCATCTCCCGACCCTGCAGACAGACAGAAAGGTAGAGACAGAGAGTCTGAACAGTCCTAAACCAGATCCTGATAGTCTGAACAGGTTTAATCCAGATCCTGAGAGTCTGAACAGGTTTAATCCAGATCCTGAGAGTCTGAACAGGTTTAATCCAGATCCTGATAGTCTGAACAGTCC
>SEMN01001484.1:0-51167 GCA_005408345.1 Macquaria australasica
CACTTCTCTGCAGCACAGGGGCTCCACAGGGAACCGTTCTGGCGCCTTTCCTATTCACCTTCTACACAGCATACTTCACCCATAACACTTCGAACTGTCACCTGCAGAAGTTCTCTGATGACTCTGCCATCGTCGGCCTCATCACTAACGGGGATGATGGGGAGTACAGAGAATTGACCCAGGGCTTTGTGGGTTGGTGTCAGCAGAACCGCCTCCAGATCAACGCGAGTAAAACCAAAGAGCTGGTGGTGGACTTCGGCAGGCGCAAACTCCCTCCACCTACACCAGTGAACATCCAGGGAACGGACATTGAGATTGTGAGATCGTACAAGTATCTGGGTGTTCACTTGAACAGCAAACTGGACTGGTCAGACAATACGGACGCTCTGTTTAAGAAGGGCCAGAGCCGTCTCT
Organism: Macquaria australasica; assembly: GCA_005408345.1. Taxonomy (NCBI): domain Eukaryota; kingdom Metazoa; phylum Chordata; class Actinopteri; order Centrarchiformes; family Percichthyidae; genus Macquaria; species Macquaria australasica. Next base: position 415 of record SEMN01001484.1, read on the forward strand.
TTTTGCTCAGGAGACTAAGATCTTTTGGAGTGCAGGGTGCGCTCCTGAGGACTTTCTATGACTCTGTGGTGGCATCAGCTGTCTTGTATGGGGTGACCTGTTGGGCCAGTGGCATCTCTTCCAGGGATAGAAAGAGACTGGACAGACTGGTAAAGAAGGCCAGCTCTGTCCTTGGATGCCCTCTGGACCCAGTGGATGTGGTGGGTGGCAGGAGAATGGTGGCCAAGCTATCATCACTACTGGAGAACACTTCCCACCCCCTACATGTCACTCTTTCAGAACTGGGCAGCTCCTTCAGCGATCGGCTGCTCCACCCGCGGTGTCTGAAGGAGAGGTACCGTAGGTCCTTTCTGCCTGCTGCTGTCAGACTCTATAATCAGTACAACTCCCGGTAATCTACACTTGACTGTCAGTGTGCAGACTATTCACTACTATACTTCATCTACTGCTGTGCATTATCTTCATGCATATATTTTATTCATGATGTTATCTACTTCATATGTTGCTGTGAAATATTTTCATATACATGTATATTATATATGTGCAATATTTTTATCTTATCTATTTGTTCATACTTACAACTGCACTCAGTCACTCTATTATTTATTTCTGTCTATACTGTGTAAAGGACTATTTTTCTATTTATTTTTATTGTATTTCTATATATGACACTTTGGCTGGCTGCTGCAACGCTAAAAATTTCCCCGCTGTGGGACAATAAAGGCTTATCTTATCTCTCTTATCTCTTATATTATATATGTGCAATATTTTTATCTTATCTATTTTTTCATACTTACAACTGCACTCAGTCACTCTATTATTTATTTCTGTCTATACTGTGTATAGGAATATTTTTCTATTTATTTTTATTGTATTTCTATATATGACACTTTTGCTGGCTGCTGCAACGCTAAAAATTTCCCCGCTGTGGGACAATAAAGGCTTATCTTATCTTATCTTATAAATCGCGCCAATACTCGAACCACTTCCTGAACCAGCGAGGCTTCGAACGTCATCAGTGACATCACTCGCCCTAAACGACACAAGCGTCGATACGCGCTTCACTAAACACTTGCGGGATTTCTCGACACACGCTCCGAAGCATCGGCACGGTACGACCCATCACTAAGCGTAAGCTACTTTTTGTTAATAAATTGTTCATCTGCACAAGTCTGCCTGTCCCATCTGCATTTGGGTCTTCCCCTGCTGCCTAGATGGCTAACCGTAACATAGTGTATAGCTATGACTTATTTAAACCTATTAAGTTACCAAGCAGCAATAGAGAAAACAGATTTTTCAAAGAAACACAATTCATTTTGATTCAAGGCATTTCATAGTAATTACAGATGAAGCAAAAACAGGTAGTAATAATATCTAGCATTGTTAACACATGATGGAAAATTGAAACTGAATTCTTTTCAGTTCACCCCTGCCCTGAATCTGTCAAGGGTATGAAAGACCCTGCTGCGTGAGGTTAGATTAAATGCCCCTTTACATTGGTCCATCTAAGCTATGTAAGGAGCTGGTGATGCTATCTTGTGTTTTTATTAGTATTTATGCATTAGGCTGCACAATATGTACAATGCTGCTGTGACACTGGAAAATAAAAATAATAAATGCTAATTAAAACTAACCATATTTCCAGCAGAAATATGCAACTTGTTTAGTTACTGTATATGTCACCTTTTGAACTCTGTTTGCACATTTTAACATTTTTATTTGACTAATTTGCAAGTATTTACATTTAATATTTCATCTTTGTATTCAACTAAGTTAGCCTATTATGTCATCCTTCACACATATTATTGTTCAATGTTCTGTTTTAGCTACAGAGTCAGCCAGTACAACAAACTAAACTGAAGGAGTGCTGAGAAGTGTGAGTGAGGGTAAATGACTGACTAGAAGAAAAAGAAAAAAGAGTGAGTTAGATGTACAGACATGTAAAAGGAAGGATGTGTATTTGAAGTTCAGTATGTTTGAGCTGGTATGTGCATCTGCGTCAGGCAATACCTGACAGCCTCTTTGTAGACGGGGTTGCATATGTGTGTGTAGTGTGTCTCTAAATGTGTGTGCGCGCATCTGGCCTGTCTCCTCTCCTTTATTTCTGTCTGGACAAAATCACCCAGAGAAATTCGTCTGACATCGGGCTTTGTCATGCCTAATTTCTGTTAATCCACAGAGACACACGCAACTGTCTTTCTCTCTCACACACACTCACACTTCACCCAAATGGAGTCGTAGCAAGGAGCAGCATGCATCGCAGAGAGATGGAGCAGAACAAGTTAATTTGTACAGTGCCAAGAAACACTAATTCCTTGTAGCGTTTTGTTAATTCCCATCATGGGAGCAGAGACGGCTCCTCTGTGAATAACAGCTCAGAGCCCTGACAGGCCGTCAGCCATGCATGTGCATGTCCCTGTTCATATTTGTTTGCTTATTGCTGCTGCAGTGGGAATCAGCTTTGGAGTTTGAAAGATAATGAATAATGAATAAATACAATGAACAATACTCAACTACGCTAGATGAGTTTAGAGGTGCGTTATGTGTGTGTGATCCAAATACCAATCCTGTCATCAAGTGATGCCTCTAATTAGGCAAAACAATTAAGTTGTAGTTGCCAATTAAAAACAGACAGAACGAACCAAAAATAGGCAGAAAACTTTGTGGTTAAATCATACAAAGAACCTTGCTGTAATAAGACTTGAGAAATAAAGCCATGTCGGCCGTGAGCAGTTGATGTTGGCTTTAATTTTATACTTGCTGTTCTTAAAACATTTTACAGAGTACATTAGAAAACACCTAGAGCACATAATCATATTGCATAAGCTCATATGTAACAATAGCTTTTTTTACTGCAAAATGTTAAACTTGTTTAAAATGAGAAATTAAAAGCCATTATGATTCTTCTGTAAAATGTGTGCTAAAGATATTTTCATACAAATGAATTGTCTATCACATGACAAATCTTTCTGTGGTATGTGTTCCAACAAAATGTGTAGAGAGAAAAACCCAAATAAAGGATGACAAATCATTTGTATTCATTTCTGTCAGGAGCTGCTATGGATAAAACATTTAAAAAAAAAAATGTATTTTGACCCATCCAGCCCTGGTGTTTTTTGAAGGTATTAAACTTTGCTCTGCTGTAAAAGACAGGACAGGCATAACACCACCACAGGAACAAGTAAAAAATTCGTTATTTAGGTTGCTAACAATTTCAGGCGCATTTAGTGAGTTAGACCTGACTGAATATTCAAAGGAAAATGACAGTGTACGGTACCTGTTGACATGCTTTGATGTGTTCTCCAAATATGCTTGGAAATGTCTGATTTGTAAGAGTTCTGATGCTGTCACTAAAAGTTTTGGTGATATTTTAAGTGAGGAGCATGAGCCTAAAAAATTTCAGACTGCATAGCTAGCATAGTGGAGCATTTCAGCAAGACCCTAAAAACATGTATGTGGAGGTATCTAACAGCTGTCAATTCATGCTGAATTGGCACGGTGCAGTAATAAAGCAGTGGCAATGCATCTACAGCAGATATGCAGCTGCTTCCCGTAGTTGTGTGCTTTCTCTCCTCTCTCTCTCTCCCTCTCCCCTTCTGTTTCTTTCTGCAGGTATTTCTGCCTCTGGAGCTGTGGAGTCTGGGTCTGTGGTTGCTGCCGCCTGCTGCCCCTGTGCTCCTGCTCTGCACCCGCTGATGCTATTGCTGTTGTTGCTGTTATTAGTATTGCTATTATGGTGTTGCTCTTGGTGTTGTTTCCATTGGTGTTGGCATCAATGCCATTACCATATCTATGCTGTATTGTGCTGCTGTATGTTCTCTTTCCTCCTGCTCTCTCTCTCCCGCTCCCCCCTTCAACCCAACCGGTCGAGGCAGATGACCGCCCACCTTGAGCCTGGTTCTGCTCGAGGTTTCTACCTGTTAAAAGGGAGTTTTTCCTTGCCACTGTCGCATAGTGCTTGCTCATGGTGGGAACTGTTGGGTCTCTGTAAATATAAAGAGTCGGTCTAGACTTGCTCTATTCGAAAAAGTGCCCTGACATAACTTTATGATATGGCGCTATATAAATAAAACTGAATTGAATTGGGGCGCTGCGGGTAGCTGTTGACAAGTCATAGTTGTTATTCGTGAGTTTAACAGACGCTAAAGCACCAAACATGCAGCAAGAGCAAGAGGCAGAAAGAAACATGGCTGTACGTCCCAGTGCTCGACTACAATCAACTGTGTGGAAATACTTCACCAGAGCGCCATCAGCTGAAACATAGTAAGGCTAACCTAAAGTACCACCACATTACCGGCGCTATGCATAATAATTTAAAGCTACATCTGTGTATGGCTAGCGTTAGCAGCGGCAACGTTAGCGAGGAGAAGCGTAATGTGTCCGTTACTATTAAGAATGTTTATTTCAATAAATACATTCGGAAACTTTATGCAACCTGAGGACATTAGTGTTTATTGCTGAGATAGCTACAGGAGTTTCACAAGTTATATCCAAAGCTGATCTTGTATTTCAAACTGTTTGAGACGTAATCATATTGAATCATAGTAGGATATTCAGAGCTTTTGAGTTGGCCTTCTAACAACTGAAGTTGCACAAAACTTTGGTTGTTGTTGAAAATGATAGGTATTTAGAGAAGGAAAGACTCCCGCTATCCCAGAGGGGTGTACTATAAAGCGAGATTAATGTCACAAAGCTGGCTCTATTTTAACCTGGCTAGATCGCCATGGTAATTTAACAGGTTTAAGACTGACATCAGTTTATTCTAGGTTCAGATTCCCAGCCACACCAACGCAGTGAGGACACAACTGTATGTATAAAAATAATTTTAATAATTTTATTTTTCTTACTGAATTCCTTTAAAACACGTGCATTCATAAATAAATCCCCTTTAAAAAATACAGAATAAAACAGTATCTTATCAGTCCAGAGAAGGGCTAGTTATACAAGGAGAAATAGATTTTGGGATACCAAGTAGTCTAATCTAGTCCAGTCTTAAGATAACTCCCGATTTTCTTTTGCGCTTGAGCTCTAGCAGAGGGATGCAGTCCAATCCCAAAAAGTCGAGCACCAGGTGTTCTGTGTAGCTAGTCCGCTGCTGTTGGAGGAGAACAGTAAAATCAGTGCTTTATCACGTTAGAAATAAATGGGAGGCATTGAGTGTTAAGTGGTAAAATAAATATTACCTTACTTATTAATTAAATGATTAGCAATGTTCTGCCAGCATTCCTCTTTTGCCTTATTTGCAGCACAGTGTTGCTTTTTGCCTTAATCAATTTTTATATTCTTCAAAGTTCTCCAGTTCTCCTCTTGAAGTAGGCGGCACGCGATCGGTCCATTTTGTGTGGAAGAAGTCAAATGACACACCAAACACCCTTTTTATGGGTTGCAGGGATCTTTTTACAAGAAAGAGTTGAAAAAAGTAATTATTGATAAAAGCAAAGTATTTAAGACGGAAGAGATTCTTAGCAGAAAAATGATGGGACGTATGACGTTGAGTTGTCCCGACAAGTCTAACTAGTATGGGTAGTGAGATTTTTTTGTGACACTGCCTAGCAATGCATCTTTATCCGTGTACCCTTCATATTCAAAGCCCTTCATATTTATAGAGGCTATAAAATGCACTGCCACCAAATACTCAAATGTATTAAAACAAAACTGTCTGTTTCCCATCACTAATTCCACTTCACATACACTCTACAAGACCACAGGTAGCTACACAAATATTTTCAGAACAATTCACTATGGAATTACAGAATAAAAGCCTTTTGAAATTAGGCACTAAAACTAGATGTTCCATTTAGTTTTCCAATCACTAATTCCACTTCAGATAGATTGTGGAGCATGTCAGGGGGCTACTAAATGTAATGACAGGAGGGGCAGAAGGAGTCTATGTTGGATCATTTTTTAATGGACCAACATGTCTGAGAGTTTTATTCCTTCTATAGGCAGAAATCAACCTGAAGTTGCTGAGGGCCTCCTCTTCCTCCTGGGCCTGCTGAAAAAAGACTTGAAAGTGGAGCCGAGTCTCATTACAGTGTGGGAGAATCTGGACACTAGGGCTATGATGGGGCGATCACCTCGTTCTTTGCTAGAGTAGGTGTGATTATTTCCAAAACAGCCTCGCACTTCTGCTTTAATTTTTCTTAAAAATCGTCCCGTATAACCCCTAGGCTTTAAGGCCTGAAAGAGAATTTTGGTAGCTATTTCTACATCCTCGGGGAAGGTACAGATTCTATGAAATCTAATTGTGACTTGAGTAGCCCTCTGAAGGTATGTTTGGGATGGTGACTCATCTTGTGTAATAAATCATGTCCGTTTCTTTGAAAAAAAACCTTCGTGGCTAATTTTTTACTGTTTTCTTCCCCGGGAATGAAGAAGACCTCAGTGTCCAGAAACTCCACCTTATGTGCTTGGAGGTTATGGGTGACCATTATTGCAGTATGATGTGTTTAGTATGTGAAGGAAAGTGTGGAAGGACTCTATTATCCCAGATGCCAAAAATATCATCCAGGTATTTATAGTAAATTAATGGTGTCAGTTCACACTTCAGAAAAGCAGTTTCTTCCCAGAAGTTCATGTATAAATTGGCATAGGCTGGGGCAAATCTCTTCCCCATAGCCATACGATATGCCGTAAGATAATGTTTGCCATTGAAAGCAAAGTCATTGCTAGAGAGACTCCGCTCTAATAATTGCCAATAATTAATAAGAGGGCTCCATCCGGTCCGTCCAGTTGTATTGCTTCCAAGCCCAGAGCTGTCTCAATATTGGTATAAAGAGTTAATTGTGAATAAAAAGGCTCCAGGCGGAACAGAGATAACAGAAATTTTATGAATAAAATCATACGCGTCCTTTTATATAACTTGTTTTTGAGATAAAGGATTGATAAAATGGTCAAATTCTGCCACCCTGTAGGATTCCGAGTCGCAGTCACCGACAATGGGGCGGCCGCATTGAACAACGTGAGGGATTGTCCACTTATCTGCCGGTTTATGGATTTTAGGCAGCAGATAGAAGGTACGTTCCTTGGGAGTGTCTGGCCCCAATAAATAAACTGTTTATGGTTAATGATTTTTCGGGCCCAGAGATCATTTAGGATTTCCCTAATTCTGCTTTGTGTTTCTATTTGTATAGTGTGAAAGTGGAGTGTAATGGAGGGGATTATTTAACTGTCTCTCTGCTTCCAGTATATAATGTGATCTCTCCATTATGACAATCTGGGAGCCTTATCTGCCGGTTTAATAACCAGGCCAGGATTCTGGCCTAGTTTTTCTATTGCTAACTTTTCGGTCTGAATTTATTAAACGCTTTAATATTCTTTTTGAAGAGCGATTGTAAAGGTAAAGAAATTGATTCAGTAGAAGGCTCCCAGGTGGATGCATTTGTAAAAGGAGTATGCTGGAAATGATTGTTATACTGCAAGTGATGTAATAATTTCAGCCATCTATGGTAAGTGTGAAGGTCCCTACGGAGTTCCATGGACTCCAATCTGTGTGGAGTGGGAATAAAAGTAAGTCCTTTCTCCAGTATACCTACCTCCAGTTCTGACAGTGTATAAGAAGAAAGGTTGGTGATGTTAGAAAGGGGAGAAGTGCTAGAATGCTGAACTCCCCTTACATGTTTAATTGATCTAACCACAGTGTGAGAATTTCTTTGGCTGTTTGAGTAGTCCAGTGGATTGGATCTCGTGGTTCCTGTAAAATATTGCATTTTTTTCAGGAGTGTGTTATTGAGTTGTTGAATGAGGGATTGTCGCTCTTTTGCCAGCTGATCTGAAAAATTCAGTATTGGTATATAAATAGCACACGGAAATATCTGTTGACAGACTTTTAATAATTGTTGCAACTGTTTCCATCTCGTGGTTGGCGTTTGTTTATGTAAACAATTGTTCAGACCAGCTGCCAAAATCACCTTTTCAACCTGTGGGTGGGGTTGTAATTTTTCAACTTTGGAGGTGGTAAAAAGTAGCACCCGGAAAACTATCCACCTGCACTTTGGGGTCTGAAAATGGGTGAATTCGGGAAAGGTTAGAATCCCCCAAAATCAGAATAGGTTTGAGTACCGATGGTGTCCAATCGTGGATTTTTCTCCCCGTATTAGCATGTCTTAGGGGTTCCCGTCGGGTGGCTGCAGTCTCAGATAAGGGATTAGTAGGGTTTGTTAGGGAGGGCTCAGGTTGGGTTTCTCTCAAATTTATTTTTGATTAGGTCACCCATTGTCGCATCACGCCTTTCATCACCACCCTTTAAAATGGTTAGGGTGAAGTGTTCAGTTCATTTAAAAAGTTACCAGGAATGGGAATGGTCAAGATTGTTGTCTTTCTTATTACTGCAAGCAATAGAAGCAATACACCCCAAATATTGGAGGCAAGAGTCTCAGTTACACAAAAGGAGCCACAAAGAAGGCACTCTGTTCACTCTGTCAGCACAGACAAAGAAAAAGATTGTATGCAAATACATATAATTTTCTACCTTTGCTGTTAGTGGCAGGCTTCCTCTTCACAATATTTTCATTGTGCTCCAAAACAGCAAGTTGCCCTCTTTCCCTCATGCCAGTGTAGGAGAAGTGTTGCCTCTTGGGCATGTACTTCAACATTGCTGAGTGGAAAACATCCAACGGACCTGTGTAATGTAACAAAAATACATCGTTTTCAGAAATGACAATTCAACCACAATGTTGCTTTCAAAAGTGACTGATGCAAAGTACAATGCTCACCTGTATGTTTGAAGAGGCCCATGTTTTTGAAGTCCTTCAGAAGATGCTTGTCTTGGACCAGAGCACACAAATCCTCAAAGGCAGGGGAGTCTGCTTCAAACCCCTCCTTCTTCCTGGCCACCTCACTCAGTGGTGTATGCTGGCAATGCTGCTGTACCCCGTCTTCATCAGTCCAGTTGTGCACATCCAACACATGTTGTGGTATTGATAACCACCGACTCTTCAGTTCCTGTATAACAAAATGGAACATAAAAGGGTGCCTATAGATTTATAGCCAACTGTAAGAATACCCAAACAACAAAAGTCATCACATTTTCTCTGAGCTTAAGGTAAAGTTTTTAACATAATAGACAAGAAAAGCACTCTTACTTCAGGGAAGAGCCCACATAGACTCCGGGGTATAGTATCAATAGATGCAGTTTCTGTCCCACAGCTAGGCACACTGGCAATAGAAGCAGTTTGCTCATGCTATGTTGACAGAGCAGGAAAGAAGTGATTAGCTGGCTGTTAGTGTACAACATAGCAGATATTTATTTGTAGACATTTTAATCAGAGCTCATGACAAAGCAAGGACAATATGAATATTGGAGGCCAAGGATATAGGTGAGTAATAACAACAACAACTTCATTTGTATAGCACCTTTTATAGAATAGAATGTCTTTATTGTCATTGTACAGGTACAACGAAATTAAAAATGCCAATCTTTAAGGTGCTAAAAAGTAATAAAGTAAAAACAGCTAAAATCCATAAATAAAACATACCACACACAAAACATTAACATTCTGCAGATATTGCACAATCCCTTGATATTGCATCGTGAATTATTTTACAAGAAAATGTTCGGATTTGTTTAGTGTAGTTATGGCTCTGGCATAAAAACTGTTCTTCAGCCTGTTAGTCCGTGCTTTTAATGACCTGAAACGTCTGCCTGAGGGGAACAGTTCAAATACCAGATGTCCTGGGTGAGATGGGTCCATGAGAATATTTTGTGCTTTCCTGAGACAGCGGGAACTGTGCAGATCTTCCAGGGAAGGGAGAGGGCAGCCGATAATCTTTTGGGCTGTGGTGATGACCCGCTGGAGCGCTTTCCTGTCTGCAGCTGTGCAGCTGGAGAACCACACACAGATGCAGTAGGTCAAGATGCTCTCTATGGAGCAACGATAAAAGGACACCAGCAGATTTTGTGTGAGGTGGTTCCTCCTGAGTACTCTCAGGAAATGCAGCCTCTGCTGTGCCTTCTTGATGATGGCAGTGGTGTTGATGCTCCAGGTCAGGTCATCCTCTATGTGAATGCCCAGAAAGCGGAAGTCTGAGACCCTCTCCGCACAGTCCCCGCCGATGAACAGAGGCTGGGTATCCATTTTTTTCCTTCTGAAGTCTACGATCAGCTCCTTAGTCTTGGTAGTGTTTAGTACCAGGTTGTTCTTTATGCAGCACACTGACAGCTGCTCCACCTCGTCCCGATATGCAGACTCATCCCCCCCAGAGATGAGCCCCACCACAGTAGTATCATCTGCAAATTTTATGATACCGTTGCTGGAGTGAGTGGGGGTGCAGTCATGTGTGTAGAGGGTGTAGAGCAGGGGACTCAGCACGCAGCCCTGAGGGGATCCAGTGCTGAGGCTGAGAGCTGAAGAGATGTGGGGGCCTACTCTCACCCTCTGGGAGCGATGTGACAGGAAGTCCTTGATCCATAAGCAGATGGAGTGAGATAATCCCAGGTCTGACAGTTTGGTCACCAGTCTGTTTGGGAGGATGGTGTTAAATGCTGAACTGAAGTCCACAAAGAGTAGTCGCACGTAGCTCCCCTGCTGCTCGAGGTGGGACAGTGCAGCATGGAGAGCTGTGGCTATAGCGTCCTCCGTGGACCTGTTAGCTCTGTAGGCAAACTGGTGAGGGTCAAACCTGGATAGGAGTTTTGAAATTATGTGGGTCCGGACCACCTTCTCGAAGCACTTCATGATGATAGGTGTAAGTGCTACCCGACGTTAGTCGTTCAGGCTACTGATGGGGTTTTTCTTTGGGATTGGGACTATTGTAGAGACCTTCAGGCAGGGGGGGACTACAGCCACAGACAGGGACTGGTTAAAGATCTTGGTGAAGACCCCCGCCAGTTGATACGCGCAGTCCCTTAGCACCTGTCCTGAGACACCGTCAGGTCCCGCAGCTTTCCTCGGGTTCACAGCCCTCAGCGTGCGCCTCACCTCGTGCTCCTCTACTGTGAGGACGTGGCTGCCATGGGCTAGTGGGTGTAGCGGGGCTGCCTCCGGTGACTCTACCTCAAAGCGGGCAAAGAAGTGGTTTAGCTTCTCTGCGAGTGAGGCGTCGCCGTCAGCAGCAGAGAGGTTGTTGGGTCTGTAGTTTGTGAGGTGCTGGACCCCCTGCCACACCTGCCTGGAGTCGTTGCTCTGAAAGCAGTCCTCTTTTATGCAAAGATGCAGCCCAAAGTGCCTCCAACACCCAACAAGTAAAAGGTAGGTGAACAAATGCTGCATGGAAATTGCATGGGCAATCCTACATCTATTCATTTGTAGATGAAACAGAAGGTAACAACTGGCTAGGAACATGATTGCCAATCAATTTCCAACCAACATTGCACTTGGTTGGAAATTGCACTATCAGTGGCACACTGAAATGCTGGTAACCACAGTACAGTGGGGGAAGGGCTTCCAAGCTGACCCACAGCTGCATGTATTCCTGTATTAGTAGAGTTTGGATTCTGGGCACTACTATAGCACTAAGAAATATTTAGATGCATTCAATTAGCTGCATACTTAGATATATTCTTACAGTGAAATGCTTATCATGTTGGTGGCCACACACAAAAGTAGCCTAACTGTTATACCACATCACATTTTAATCAGGGCTCAGGGCAAAGTTTCAGTTAGTGTTAGTTCCCAACGTTATAGCCAACTCTTACCTCTGGAACGAGCCCACCTTGACTGTGGGTGGAAGCAGCAACAGATCACGTTTCTGTCCCACAGCTAGGCACGCTGAAGGTGGCAGAAGTACAGGCATTTTGGTCTTCACTCTATGATGGCAGAATAAAAATAAGAATGATTAGCGGGTGTACTTGTGAACCATCTCAGTGCTAAATAGAGCAGACACAATATGGACTTTTAGCAATGCATTCAATGTAATTGTCACGATTAGCCATTTAGGCAGCAGGGAGAGGACCCAAAATGCAGACAGGCGAGGAGGCTGAATAAGTCCAAGGATTTATTTGCGGTAAACAAAACTCACACGAACTCAGGAACAGACACGCAGGAAATCACCATCCACAACACACGAGGAATCAAACGCAGGGAAACACAACCACAGAATCGCAAGGAATCACAATGAATGACAATGACCCAACAGAGAACAAAATGAAGAGGACCGGTATATATAGGGGAGGAGACAACGAGGGAAACAGAAACAGGTGAGTAACGAGACAAAGGTGAACCTAATCAAAACTGGAGGGAACCAGAACAATGACAGGAAGTAAATAAGGCACACAAAGAAACAGGGATTTCAAAATAAAACAGGAAACCAGACAAAACACAAAGTCCAAGCAAGAGTCCTTCGTGGACCATGACAGTAATTACCGTTATTGAAACAGCTTACCTCTATTTGGCCTCGCTTCGCCCAGGGCTCTCCCTCGCCATGGATACAGCTTCCAGGAAGAAAGACAGAGGGCACAGCAGATGTCTTCAGAAATTTCTTGCTGGTGCCTCCAAGCATCTCTGACTGCATGTCCCTATTGTAGTCATCTGCAGCAAAATGCAAAGAACATACCTGAACATTTCCCAGTTCTGATCTCGGTGCATTCTCATTATATTTGGGTTTTTTTGTCGCTCAGAGCCACTCTTTGCACCGTTGAACGTCTTTTGGTAGTTGGTGGTAGCTTATGTTCACTCCCTCCTCTGCTTTCTGTAGTTGTCACATTCAGGTACCACACAACGCGAAGGCATGTTTGTTGTCAATGAAACTAGTCCTATTTAATTTAGGTCGTTTCGGTTGTTTGTTCGAAGAATACAGTATTTAGAGACGACTTTCTAACTTTTTATACACAGAGCCACATTTGAAACACCCACCTCCACGAGCTGAGGGTGGGTTTTGGAAGGATTTGGGGGTTGTGCGCAGAAGGTCTCGTGCAATGCATCCTGGTACACAAAGGCACTGCCAGTATGGCCCTGCCAGCAGGACAGGTCAGCTTTCTCGGCCAATATTGCATGAACTGAGGGATGTATTTCTTCAAGTGACTCAATATACCATCAACACTGGGTGGACAGCCAGATGACAGGCGATGAATTTTCCCTTTAACTGACACAACATCAGCGCGTCCGTGCATCCTGGTACATTTCTGTCCTGTCTCATGTAGTTGACTGTGTTTTTTACGTAAAATAAATTAATTTACTTACAACTTGTTCTGTCACTGGTATTTACATGCATGTTCAGGATTGCATCAGTAAAATGTGAATGTATTCTTTAAATAACAAGAGAGTTTTGTTGTAATGATGATATTAGGTAAATCCATCCATCCATCCCATCCATCCATTTTCTATACCGCTTATCCTCTTAGAGGGTCGCGGGGGGCTGGAGCCAATCCCAGCTGACATTGGGCGAGAGGTGGGGTACACCCAGGACTGGTCGCCAGTCAATCACAGGGCTGACACATAGAGACAGACAAACATTCACACTCACAGTCACACCTACGGACAATTTAGAATCAGAGAGAACCCACGCAGACACGGGGAGAACATGCAAACTCCACACAGAAGGGCCCCAGCCGGCCGGCAGGTGTGAACCCAGAACCCTCTTGCTGTGAGGTGACAGTGCTAACCACTGCACCACCGTGCCGCCATGATATTAGGTAAATACAATAAAAATAAATATAGGTTAAATGTGATTTTAAAATGATAACATTACCCTAATGGGAAGATCTTAAATTCATAGATCATAAATTAAATGAGAAAGCTAATCCTTCTTAGGTTTCTCCATATGTACAAATTTATTAAAGTATCAGCTTTATGCTAAAACAGATGTTTATGAATCAGGTGTATGTATTATTGTGATATGTAGTCTTAGATTGTTAAAGGTGTTTTGGAATTTGTTTATGCACAGTGGGATTTATAAAATACTACATAGAAGAAATAATGTTAATATAAAGTGTATCTTGTAGTTTACTATGATGACTGACAAATAAAAAGTTAAGAATGCCAAGATGATTGTGAAGTTTGAGCGTAGGTGAATCTGCGCAGGTTATTGCTATTGAAAGACAGTTGGAGAGAGAGCTGCAAGCACAGACTGTTGTTTTTCACATTACCCTGGTGAATTTGACAAAGCTTATAATTCTAAAAATATTTTGTGTTCTAGTAGTGCTATGTTTTAGTGATCTTATTAAGAAATGTGTTTTTTGAAAGTATAGCTTTAGTTGTTGTTTTGTTTTCTGAGTCATGGTTAAATCAGTGGATTTTATTTTGTGAGAAAAACTGCCTCTTGCAATTACTAACGGACTTCTAAGTTACTCAATCCTGGCATTGGGTATGGGCAATTTTTAAATGTGGCTCCAGGAACTGGCTTGACCAGGAAAAAAAAAGCATTGTGATTATAAACACTTGAATGAATTTGTAGCACTGCCTGACATGCGACCTGAGTTACTTTACTGTGTCACTGGGTATGGGCTATTCTGTTCAATAGCCTACACTAGACGAAAACATTTGGAGTGTGTGTTCATCATTGTTGGCAGCAACCAGCATTTACAGTTACTTAAATAACAAACCTAAAGGACAGGCTTGATCAGGAAAACAGCTTTTGTTATTATAAACCTGCTGTCTTCATTTGAATGTGTTTGTAGCACTGCGTGACATGCAATGTTTGAGAGAAGGTAGAGAAAGTGTTGAGGATAGGAGAAAGTGAGAGAAAGTTCGAGGTTATGCACTAAAAAGCAATTGTCTATGAAATGATGTATGATACAGTGTTGTATTTTTTGTTTATTAAAAACTATATATATATATATATATATATATATATATATATATATATATTATTTTTTTATTTATTTTATTTATTTTTTTGTATTTTGCAAAGGTGACTTCAAGATTGGATATCTATTGTTTGTAGCTATGCAGTCTACTACACATCCAAGTATTATTATTATTGTATTACTATATTATTATACTGTCTTATAGTAATGTTAAATGTGATATTAAAATGGTAATATTTCCCTAATGGGAAGAATGTGATCAATTAAATGAGTAGGCTAATCCTTCTTGCAGTGTGACATAAAGTGAAGTAAGTTTCTCCATATGGAGTTAAGCTAACTTCTGTCTTATGCTAAAACAGATGTTTATGAATCAGGTGTATGTATTATTTTGATATAGTCTTAGATCGTTAAAGGTGATCGATAGGCCTTATCATATTAATTACTGTATATTAAAGCATGGTGTCATTATATAGTATTTTATGTAATGAACATGTTTGTTGAATGAATTGTAAGCCATACTGTAAATGTAGCCTAGTAAATATTTGAAAAAACAGGACTACCTGTGCAGCAGCCTGTTCACATGCTGCTAGTCCATGCTAGTTTACCATGCTGGGTGAACAAATTTGCAGTGGGTGTCATACAAGTATGTGTCGCACTGTGATACGGTGCTGGCTACGGTGGTTAAGTTTCTGTTTTGTTATTGTATTTTATTGTATTATTGGTTACATCATTAAACTATCTCACATACCAGGACCAGGTAAACTATCTCGCTTTTGGACTTGTGTGAGTTTAAAAGTTACAAATCCCTAGAAGCTGCTGAACAGTTTAGAATAGTACAAGATCTGCTAACTTTAATTCACAAGCCGGCAAACTACAGGAGGATGGCCATAACGTAACTCACAATGATTAAACAAACAAATACAAAACTTTTAAACAACACAAACATCTATGTGATAATTATATTGAGTCAAGGGCATTAAGCTTGAACTTAAGCTTGTTTTATGTGTAGTAGGTTGGAAATGCCACGTGTTAAGTTTTTATTTAAACAGGCACCCCCCCCATTTTTTGTCAATTATTGAACTATTCTAATCTTTTCTTTATACAGTTTTCATATCAAGGTCATACACTTTTATGTCAGTAGATGGTGCTGTGGTTCCACTGTGGATCTATTAGGGAGACTAAAGCTAGAGGCACCGCTCATGTGCAGCTCAGAAATAAATAAGCTCCGGCATGGGCAAGACACTAATGTTGGTCTTCTCTCTATCAGTCCACAGGTACTGAAAAAACTTATTTTTCTATGTTGTAGCTCTTGTCAGAGTCTAATGTGAATGCGGTATTAACAGTTACAACTGTTTTAAGATGATTTTGAGATGTGTGTGTTTAACTAGCGAGCTGTATTTTGTAACTAATCGCCTCGATCAGTGACGCCATGTTGAGATGTTTTTTTTCATGAATACCGGTTTATACAGTAGTTTTCTGAGTCCTTGTAACAGACGTTAGCTTTCGATACTGCAAGGAAATGTGTTTAAAAGTTGTAAGCATAGTAGCCAGCCAGTGGTGAGAAAGTTAAGCCATGAGAGATGCTATGTTCAGACTAGTTTTACTTTTATGGTTGCGCCATGTTTCTGTGTGCAAGTGCGTGAGAGAATGTAATATGAAATATGCGTCTAAGGATTTTGTATGTCTTATGTTAATGTAGTGATTGAGTTTTAGGGTAATTGTGTGGAATATATGTTGAATTCATGTGCACTTACTTTCCTTTATGGTTAATGTTTTATGTGATTTATTGACAGTAGTTAACCTTATGTGTTAATTCATTTGTGAAATGTTTTGGTATTAATTTAACATGTATTTTGCAAACCTAGTTACAGTGTGACTGAGAACTGAACATAGTTGTGCTCAGAAATAAATAAGCTCCGGCATGGGCAAGACACTAATGTTGGTCTTCTCTCTATCGGTCCACAGTATTTATGCCTTGGCTGCACAGTGCTCCCTAGCCTGTGTAGCCCTTACTACCGGTCCAGGTTTCCCCTAGGCCTGGTGCCGGTAATATATGCAGTGGGCAGATCTGGTTAATGTATGGTTATGTCGTATAAATGGATGAACACATGAGGATATTGTTGAACATTTCATTTCCCTTTTTTACTTTATCTGTGTATGGATAGCATGTTTGAAAAAACATCTTTCATCAGCCTGAACACATGTAGGGGTCAATATTGAATCAAAGTCATAGCGCCACCTAGTGACAACAGGAAGTTACAGGCCCTATTCTTTTAATCACATCTCCTAGCAGGTTAACCAGATCCACCTCAAATTTAGTCAGCAAAGTCTTAAGACATTGATGATGCTTCACTGTGAAGATTGTGAGTTTTCATCAAACGGCATTGCCATAATAATGCATTGTTCGCCATAAAAAGGAAGCAGTTTTTTGAGGGGCTAGGGATGCTTGAAAACTCACCAAACTTTGCACGTGTCATCAGTGGCACAAATGTACATGATATGGGTCTTGGACATGGGTGTGGCAAAACGGCTCAATAGCGCCCCCTACGAATTTTCAAAATCAAAGCGCCCCCCCCCCTAAAACTTGATGTAAATTTATGAAATTGGGGTGGCACATGCGTCATGTCTAGACTTAAAAAAAAAAAAATTGTGAAATTTTTGCCATTTCCAGGCCTCGTACTTTGATTAACTCCTCCTAGAGAATTAGTCACATCCTGTTCAAATTTGGGCTCTTTAATCTAAAGACCTTGGCCATGAAACAGGAAGTTCTTGTAACTTCAGTGTATAAGTTCCAATTTGCTCCAAATTTCTCATGCTGGATAATTTTACAGGTCTGATGACATCTATATGACAATATTCAGTCACAGTCATAGCGCCACCTACTGGAAACAAGAAGTAAGCCTTGTGAGACAATCATCATTTGATTTAGATGACACAGCAGCAGGGGGAGGAGGACAGGAGAAAGGACTGACTCTGACTGATGTCTGTCTTCTTCATTCTTTCTAAACATCACTCAGGAAGACCTATCAGGCAGATACATTTAATTCTTTTGTGTATTGTCCAAAACATGTGAAAATTCAGAGCTGTGTCATCCGGTTGGTGTCCAGCAGGACCGGAGTGGGACTAATTTTCAGCCAAGGAGTTTTATGCTTCAAATCACCTCACTTTAGTTCACAACTCATTATGCTGGAGATATATAGTTATAGGTTTACTATGTAAATCTGCTACAATGCACTATTCTTTACGACCTTGTTATTCACAATTTGTATTTTTCTAGGACATCGTTACATTTTGCAGATCGCTTCTTCAAACCTTAAGCCCTGCTGCGTGTGTGTGTGTGGGGGGGTATATAGCGATCTGACATGGGTTCAGAGGGATAAAAAAAAATAGCACCATCTACAGTTTTCAAAACAAAAGCCCCCCCCCCTTCACTTTGAGCTAGATGCAGCCCAGCCCAGCCCAGCCCAACCCAACATCATGTTTGCAAATGTTTGTAGTATTTAGTAAATAATTGTGAGAAAATGAAAAAAACGCTTTTATTTTGTTTACGCAGTTCATAGAACGTATTTTTTTTCCTAGGTGGACGCTACACCGATCGATGTGGAGGTGTCTTTCGAAGCCATCACCTGCAACGGCTGTGAAAGTGTTTGCGAAGGAGGAGGTGAGTGCTCTTTGTGTGAAGAATGTCTCACAAATTTAGTAACTAATTCTGAAAAAATACTTTTATTTTGTTTATATAGTTCATTGAATTTATATTTTTTTCTTGGTGGAGGCAACACTGAGTGATGTGGAGGTGTCTTCAAAGCCTGTACTCGCCAGTGCTGTGAAAGTGGTTGTGAAGGGGGAGGTGAGTGCCTTTGTGTGAAGAATGTTCCACAAATTTCACAAATTATGATGATGGAAGTTGATTCATGAATATGTCTTTTTCCCTTTTTATTGTAGATGCTGAAGACGAATGGTTTTCGTATGTACACGCCCAGATCCGTCAAAGGTCAGAACGAGGCTGATTGTAATGCTTGTATGTGTTCCAAGAAATTACCATTGGCTGTTGTTGCTGGGAATAATGTCAGAGCTACGCCATCATCTTCTGATGATAATGCATCGCTTGAATGTAGTGTTGTTGCTGCGATGAAACATGTGATTGCTCCTGTGTGCACATGGACAGGGACAGATGTTGATCAAGTACTTGTAGAAGGGAGCAAGTTGCTCAAAAGTGACGCTTCAGAGTTGTACGAGTTGATTGAAGAGCACAATGTGTTTGGCAGGAAATGGAATATAGATATTGGTCTGCCAGTGTATAGAGCTTTTGAACATGAGGATAACACTGTAGTGTACGAAAACATGAAAGAACATTTGGAGAGGGATAAAATGTGTCTGTTGAACGTCAACGGTGCAGTTACTGCCATTATTAATCACAATTGTTTGTGGTAGTTGACTGTGGCACATGAGGTGCGTCTGGGTTGGCATCCACTATTGGCACATCTGTGGCTGTTTTCAACACATGCTTTCAGGACTTGATATTTCATATTGGGAGTCTAAAGAAGTCTTTAGGCGCACAGTGGTATGGCATTCGTAGCATTTCTGTAAAGGGAGCTCAAGTTGATCCTGAGTGCTACAGTGTTTACAGATAGTGGGCATGGAAATTGTAGCTGAGGTTGAGGATAGCAGTTCTGTCAGGCCTGTAAACAGTGTAAGAGGATCATTTCATCAGGGGAATGATCTGTTTAAATATAGAGGAGTTCAATGTATGGCAATAGGTTTGGTCAGCCTAGCAAGACATACAGTTGATAGTGTCTTCTCATGGGAGACAAAAGATCTGGACACAGTTCTCCTTTTAGGTGATGAGTTGTACACCGGTTTGAGAGAGAACAACATGATCAGCGGCTCGTCCAGTCTGTTGTGTGTTCCTGATTTGCCTGAAGAGTCACTTATTGATGGACAGAAGTGTCTGTTCAGTATGGTGACCACTGTCAGTGGTGATGTAAATGTGGTTGAAGGGGAACATATTCAGAGTGGTGTCCACACCAGTCTACTAAGTGGACCGGAAAAGATTTTTAGGCAGTACGACACGTCTTCTGACATTGTGTAGCAGTACATGTGCAGTCATTTGTCAAAATGGACAGTACGCCCATGACTGACTCCCATGACTCCCATGCACGCAGTGCCAATGGCATGGTCATGGGGAATGGAAGAAGTGTTGAGATGTAGTTTTATTCTCTTGATCATTTGGTAAGTCACATTCACCATTTGGCTACAGGGCTCAGTGGGAAGCAAAAGCCTTTTGAAATAGCTGGTGTTTGTGTCACAGCTGCGAATCAAAGCCATTCGCCTGTGAGTCCGACAGTGACACGTAGAGATTCTGTCAACACTTTAGCAAGTGATAACTTGGGTTTAGGCTCTTCCACAGTGACTTGTAAAGATTCTAATGAGTTGGGTTGTGGTTCATTACAAGATGTACCAAAAATGTACAATGCAAGAACAAAGCGTAAGATTTACCCTTACTTTTTTTGATGGCCGTTGGCTAAAATACAGTTGAAACAGTAAGCTTTTGTCAAAACACAGCATCTACTTCGAAAATTGCCATGGAAACCATTATGAGACTGTGGTTTGCGTTCATCAACCTGAACGGCAGAGTTGTTATGGCTTCTGCAAAATCACTACTTCTTATTCCAAAGGGTACAATTTTAGATAGCAAATTAAAGATAAAAATAATGTTTGGAAACCAAAACTCAAGTAGTTGAACAACAAATGCACATTGAGACAGAACAACAAAATCATTGTGCATGCAAAACAATGCAGAAAGGCAAATGTTGTGCTGCTGCATTGGAATTAGATTCTGATGTTGAGGTTGTGGAGGATGCAAGTCAAATCACTTTCAAATTTAGTCCTCTATCCACTGAAGTTGCACAAACATGCAGTAAATGTAATGTGGATTTTGAGAAGCAGGACACACAAGTACCCACTATATATGGATCTTTAGGTGTAGTGTGTAAAACCCCAAAAATCGTAGAGGACTGTAATAGTTATTTTAGGTCAATATCTCAAGCGATCTGTGGTTCTCCGAAAACTCACCGACAGGTGAGACTTACTGTTGTTAAGTACATGGAGAATCACAATGATGAACACATTAAATTTGTAGGGAAAGAATGTTTCAATAGCAGACTATATTAACAAATCTAAAATGAACTATGTTGGCAATAGGGCTACAGAAATAGAAATTCAAGCAACTGCAAATGCATTTGGACTGGACATATTTACAAACACTGGTGAAAAATGGCTCAAATACAGTACAATGAGTCCAAAACTGTCAAATGAAGCAATATATCTGAGATTGTATGATAATAACCAATTTGAACCAGTAGTTTGTGTTCAGGCCATTAATAAGCAGGTTTGCTTTAATGTTTGCACACTCAATAGTTTCTGACACACAGTACATGTTTAGAAAAAAGGGTAAAGATGTATGCACTGTTTTAAATGTGAAGGACAATGCACAAGAACATGTAAGTAGATTGTCTAATTCAAAGTACTTTAAAAAGAAAAACTTCCTAAACAAAATGCAGTATGAGAAAAATGGCATTTACCAACAAAGGACTAAAGATGCATCTAGAAAGAAATATAGTAATGCAAATTATCAACAAACAGTGAAACTTGTTCGTAAGATAAGATATCGTAACGATGAAGATTACACACTAATGCATATTGCATACACTCAATTAAAATACTATGGAAACACATGGTATAAGCAAAATCTGAAATGGTTTAGAAATATAAATATGATGTGTTGCATAAGAATAGGAGAATATAAAGGAGATGAGTAAAACCAATTATCAAGAAAATAAGCAGCATAAAGACAAAGTAAAGGAGAATTATAAAGATGTGGAATTTAACAATGATTGGCTGAATGCGTTTTGTAGGGAACAGCATAATGACATACAAAAAAAGGCAAGTCATTCAAATATAGAAACTTCCAGACACTTCTTATGCCGGCTGATATTGATCAGGAACTGCTAGATCAATATGTTGCATGCAGATGGTAGGTTTGCTCAAAATGTGAAGTATATATTCTTTGCTCAATACATGTCAGAAATTCAACAGGTTAAACCAAATGTATCCATAGCTTTACATAAGGGAAAAGGAAGTGGTGCATCACATAAAGTCTCTGATGACTTGTTAAAAATGATGAATCTTTGAAAAAATTGTTGCAGTTTGATGACGGGTACCGATTCCTTCGACCTATCCATGGTACTCCAGCTTTTTGGCAGGGAGCACAACATGACATGGTGGCATGTGTTTGACAACTAGGTATCCCAGCTTGGTTTTGCTCATTTTCATCTGCAGATATGCGATGGACAAACCTTCTGTATATTGAAACAACAGGGTAGAACACAAACAGTAGAAGATTTACAATGGGCAGACAGGTGCGAGCACTTGCATTGTAATCCTGTTACTGCAGCAAGAATGTTTGATTATCGCTGGCATGTATTTTTGAATGAAGTACTTATGTCTCCATTACAGCCAATTGGACTAATAAAAGATTATTTTTATCGAGTTGAATTTCAACAACGTGGTTCACCTCATGTGCATTGCTTGTTTTGGATCGAGAATGCACCTCAGATTGATAAAAATATAGATGAAGAGGTGATTCAGTTTATTGATATATATGTCACGTGAATTACCGTCACATGATGACTCATTATTGGACACAGTGACATCAGTGCAGCAGCATTCCAAAAGACATTCCAAAACATGTAAGAAAAAGAACAGTTTGTCATTTTAATTTCCCAAAACCACCATCAAATCGAACATATGTCACAGTAAAATTGAAAACGATTGCCCAAAAACATGTATGTTTAACGTAACTAATACCAATAACTTGACACCATGTGTGTGCGTAAGTCAAAAGCAGGAAGCAAAAGGAATAAGGCCAGGGAACTTATGTCCAAATTAAAAACTGCTCTTTCAGATGACACAATGAAATATGATTCTGTGAATCAGTTGTAGGTCTAAATCAGGATCAAGTAGTTGAAACTTGCAACTACTTGCAACGAGCTAGTCTGCAATGTTCTCAAACCTGCCAGTTTACACCAAAGCGAATAGACGAGACAGTGTATCGTTTCCATAGCAACGACTCTTTACACTTCCGTTGTAACTGCCGGCTTATCAGGTGTTTTTTGCAGCTGGATATAATTTGTAGTGTCTTAAAATATGAATGACGATAGTGAGTTACTTGCTACAGTTGCATTTTTAGTATTGATGAAATGGTGAAAACATAAAAAAACGAGAGGGTCGAGAATTTGGAGCCGTCCATAGGTGTTTCAACGGAATACCCCAGGGGCTTATGCAAATTTATGCTGTTCAACAATTAAACAAAAATTAAAAGTATCCTCCTGACTTTGCCATAACAACTGTAGGTTACTCTATTTTTCTTGCTCTTGCTTTTCCATTAGTCATTCAGTACATTATTTCATTACTGTATATTATTGTATTCAGTAATTATGTATTCAGTGTAATAAAGAAAGTAGGCTATACTCTGCCATTTCGACCAGCTGACAGTTTGTAACGACCAGCTGACTTTGCTATGAGCTAATTGGCTGTTGAAACAAGTGACGTGCCTTATGTTCTAAAACCAACTGCTGGCGATTTGACAAGCAGAGTCACAGGCGATGCCACCAGCCGGCTTGAGTCGAGCTGAGACGGGCCAGTTCACACCGCTGCAACTTTTCCCCACGACGTTCTAAAACGGTTTCGTCTTGTCGCAAATCAAACAGTCATTTTATAAATAGAACATTCATCTCAGCGCCCATAAAAAAATTAAATCATCAGGGTTTTCCCTAACACCGCCCCAGTGTTTTTCACAGCGTCAGTTGAATGAGAAGAAAAGAAATTGTACTGAGAGTTCTCTATCATGTTTTGCTGTTATCTATGGTCGCGCTGGTTTCTCAGTCCTCTCAAAAATATTTAAGAGGACAGTGTGTGTGTGTGTGTGTGTGTGTGTGTGTGTAGCTCTTACACACGCGCACACACACACACACACAGAACCGACAGCAGAGCAGGGAGATTTTTTTCATATTCATTTCATATATATGTATATGTCCTAGAAAAATACACATTGTGAATAATAAGGTTGTAAAGAATAGTGCACTGTAGCAGATTTACTATATATATTAACTATATATCTCCAGCATAATGGGTTGTGAACTAAAGTGAGCTGGTCTGAAGCATGAAACTAAGTGCCCTGAGATAACTTTGTTATGATATGGCGCTATATAAATAAAACTGAAACTGAAACTGAAACTCCTTGGCTGAAAATGAGTCCCACTCTGGGCCTGCTGGACACTGACCGGTTGACACAGACACTGAATTTTCATGTGTTTTGGACAGTGTGCAAAAGAGTGATATGTATCTGCCTGATAATGTTCCTGAGTGAAGTTTAAAAAGAATGAAGAAAACAGACATCAGTGAGTCAGTCCTTTCTCCTGTCCTCCTCCCTCTGCTGCTGTGTCATGTAAATCAAATGATGATTGTCTCACAAGGCTTACTTCCTGTTTTCAGTAGGTGGTGCTATGACTATGACTGAATTTTCACCCCTAGATGTCTTTAGGCCGGGAATGTCATCAATCATGAGAAATATGGAAAAGATCTAATCACATGGAGCCGAGTTACAGTTTCATTGTTCATCGAAATTCACTGCGCCACCATGGCCACACCCTTCAGTGAAAACTCACAATATTCACTGCAAAGTATTATCAAGGTCTTAAGGCTTTACTGACCAAATGAGGTTGAGGTTGTTCTGCTCAACCTACTCGGAGTTGCATGTCAAACTACAAAATGTGTCATTTCCTGCTACCAGTAGGTGGTGCTATGACTGTGACTGAAAATTAGCATATAGATGCCTTCAGGCCTGGGGGGTCATGAAACATGGTAAGTTTGAGGGCTCTTGGACAATGTACAGTCCAGTTATAAACCACTTCCTGTTTCATGGCAAAACACAAATTCCACGCCATGCCACGAGCACGCCGTTCAATTTAATAGAAAACCTTTAGCAACTTTTAATCACAAAGGTCTTTAGATTGTACTGGCCAAATTTGAAGTTGATCCGATAAAATCTCTAGGACAAGTTCGTCAAAGTACACAGCGCTCAAATGGCATAAATTACACAAGTTTATTAAAAATAACTGACTTCCTGTTGGGTTTAGGGTAGGGCTCCAAGAGGCTTTATCCTAAATCTGGACATGATACATGTGCATACCAAATTTCGTACATCTAGGTGAAACGTGATGCAGGGACTAGTTCATTAAAAGTTTGTAGGGGGCGCTATTGAGCCATTTTGCCACACCCATGTGCAAGACCCATAAAATATCAAAATTTTCACCACTTCTGATGCATGTGCAAAATTTCATGAGTTTTCGAGCATGTTTAGCCCCTCAAAAATGCGATTCATTTGTTGAAATAATAATTCCTTCAGATACAATAGGGTCCACAACTTAGTGCTCGGGCCATAATAATAATAATAATAATAAGTCCTTCAGAGACAATAGGGTCCTCGCATGACTTCGTGCTCGGGCCCTAACAATGTTCACTCATCATCATGGTCTTGGCAACTTGGACTGCAGATCTTTGCTAAGAACTGTCCTATCATTGCCTCTTACAAGTCTTCTTTTGAGTTCCTGGCTATTATGACAGCACTCATCTCCAGTGAATTCTACTGTGGCCTTCAACTCCTCTTTATTGTCAATGCTGGCTTCCACTGTCACAGGACAATCCTCAAAGTGGCAGTACCACAGACATGAGAGCTCTGGTGTGTGCTGTTGACTACCAGCTGTCTTTAACTGGTGCCTTTTGAAGCCAAAGGAGCAATAGGGAAAAATGCTTATGCCTTTAGAGATAACATTTGTCCACTGTAAACCCTTAAATCTTCTCCTTCCTCTTTTCATTTTCAGTCTATTCCACTCTTTGTGATCAATGAAAAAAAAAAGTCCTCTCGCTGGTACTTTGTGTGTGAAATAATCTAAAATGTTTTCATCAGACAACCTTGATAGTTTACCTGATCCCTGAACCATACAGGAAAAACAGTCATAACAATAAAACCCAGTCCAATAAAGAATTTAATAATTATGATTGATAATTATATCATAATTAATTATTAATTATGATATTACATCCTTGTCAAAGCTCTGGTCAGAAGGTGACACAGATGCTGTTTTGGCCTTTTGAGGAAATGGAAACACACATTAACATCATATAGGAACAGGTTAAATACAGAGACAGCTAATGTGTTGTAGCATCCAAATATTTTATTAAACTCTTGAGGAAATACAGCCACACAATAAGATAGGAAAATAGGTTATGGCAGTACAGGAAATGTTGGGTTAATTGTTACAAGAACCATTAGCTTCTGGCAATCCACTGGTAACTTTGTTACCAGATACTGCCTTATCCTTTAATGTAGGCCTACAGTTCTAAGTTCATAGGCCATATGAGTTACAATTAATTAAACAGTAAGCATCAATTTCACCTGCAGACACAAATACCTTTTTTTGGTGGTAGGCTTTTTTAAGCTTGTATCTGTTGTTAGATGTATTTGAAATTCCAAATGCTTTGCAGACATCAGCCCAAAAACCAATTTTCAGGTAATAAGAATCAGGTTCCAGTCGCTCTCCAGAGGTCTTCTGAAGCTCTTTAACTTTTTCTGCAATGTCTTCATCTGTGATTACTATTTTGTTGCGCTGTAGGACGTAAAGGACTTATTAATTTCAAACTCTGACTGAAACTGTTCCGATAAGTTAGGTAGTATTATTAAAAATAAACAGTAACTGTAATTCTATATACAATATACTCACCTTCCCAAATATTTTGAAAGTGTGAATTGTCAGATGCAAGCACACTTAAAAAGGTTAGTTCATTTCACATTAAAAATGCTAGGTTGAAATAAATATACTATCAACAGGGCATACTTTTCTGAAGGAAAATATATGCAGTCAAGACCTATGAATTTGATAATAAGGCATTTCTTAACATGCATTCAGACAATTTTACTCCAGCCATGAGTTATAACACACATACACACACATGGAAATCTGTAACTTCACACTATTGACCTATCAATTAAGAAAAATAGAATGGTGACCATTTCTTTACTAATTCAGTATATAACCATGACAGTATAGCTATAACTAATTACCAAAGTGTCGACATAGATAGTGTCGACATGTTTTTTTTTTCTTTCAAAATTTGTGTGTGAAAGGTCTGGATAGTTCGACCTTTACTTGATGGTAAACAAATGAAATTTATTTGTTAGCTATGACGGCAGACTCACCACATTTGTTTCTTTGACATGTTGACAATAGCCGTGTTTTCATCAGGACTAATTGTCACATATTTTAATCAAAAGAAAAAAAGATGCAAAAATGCTAATTAGGCACTTTCCATCCTTGCTTTGGAGCAACTAAACTAGGCAACGCAAAGAGTAGTTTCGTCACAAGTTGGGTATAGGCTACGTTACGCATGGCTGTCAATTTGGCTGATGTCTTGTAGAACGTGCCAGAAGTTGAATAATAAAAACAGACAGGTTTCTTTTAATACATTTTGGAGTATAATATCTGGTTTGAGAGTATTAGGCCTGGTGGTATTGCATTATTGTCTATATAAATATGAAGTGCTTTTATTCTGTAATTCCACAGTGAATTGTTCTGAAAATATTTGAGTTGCTACCTGGGCTCTTGTAGAGTGTATCTGAAGTGGAATTAGTGATGGGAAACAGACAGTTTTGTTGTAATAACATTTTGAGTATTATATATGGTGGCAATGCATTATATAGCTTCTACAAATATGAAGGGCTTTTATTCTGTAATTCCACAGTGAATTGTTCTGAAAATATTTGTACTGCTACCTGTGGTTTTGTAGAGTGTGTCTGAAGTGGAATTAGTGATGGGGAACAGACAGTTTTGTTTTAATACATTTGAGTATTATATATGGTGGAAGTGCATTATAGCGCATATAAATATGAAGGGCTTTAGGGCTTTTATTCTGTAAAACCTCAATACCGTACTAACGCAATGGACGTGCAGTTGGAAATAACGTGTCAGCTGGCTTTACTACGATTTCCGAAGTGCTGGCTTGACTGCAGTGCCTGCCGTGGGTTTACCCGCTGATTTATCTGCAATTGATGAACCACCTTCACAGCCAAATTTGAAGGTATTTCCCTGCACTGTCAAGAATGGAAAATCAAGGTGCTTCTCATTAAAGTGGTACGGACAGGTTTCTTGGTTGGAATACAGTGTAGGCTAAAAAACAACGCGCTTTTCTGTAAAATGTGCAGACATTTCCCCAGCGGAGCTGATGGCCCATTTGTGAGAGAGGGGTTTGTGGACTGGAAGCACCTACGTCAGACATGTGAAAAAGACCAGACAAGCAAACCCCACTCCGTTTCACTGGACAAGTCTCAAAGTTACAGGCCGGGGAAATGTGTTAAATCAAATGAACCGTGATGCCATGAACTATTTGTTTATTGAGAGGAATTTGGGACCATCTAATTTTGGATATTGTACTGTTTTGTGCCAAGCAGAACATCCCCCTACGTGGACACAGAGAAAATGCAGATACTCTCAATAAAGGAAACTTTATAGAACTGTTCAAGTGTGAAAAATATGATCCACAGATCTAAAATCATCTAGAGCAGCTGCCCAGAAACTGAACTTTGATGAGCCCAGATGTTCAAAATGAGCTGCTGGAGTCAGCAGCTTCCTTGCTGTTGCACAAGATCAAAGCAGAAGTCTGTGAAACACCAGGCACCTATTATACCCTAATGGCAGACAAATAAGGATGAGTCAAAGCGTGAACTCGTAGCGGTTTGTGCGAGATATGTTCACGCAGGGAAAATAAAAGAATGGGCAATCTGGTTCATGGACAGAAGTGACATGAGCACGAGGGGTATTTTAGAGAAGATATTACAGTTGATTGAACCACTGCAACTTGACACATCTCTGTGTGTTGGCTTCAGTTTAGCCTAAGTTAGGAAACAACGGAGGTGTGTATGTGCATGTTCTAAAACAAACTTTTCCTGAAGCCATGTAGCCTATGTCCACTGTAATTCTCAAACTGAATTTGTGACATGTTGACAGGAAAGACCCAAGTGCAGGACACAGACTCAGGAGCAGATTAAGGGTAACCAGGTTTATTGGATGAAGGATCAGGTTAAAGCAGGGGAGCAGGGGGGTTGGAGAGCGGGGGTGGACGCGTTGGAGGGAGGTCGTGGCTGGCTTGGGTGGCAGGCAGGCAGACAGGCAAACTTGGTGAGAGAGGCAGGCAGACTTGATGTGAAAGGCAGGCAGGGACCTGAGGCATAGAAGAACAAAGTTAGAACCGAAGTACAACCAGTTCAAAAACTGGAGCTATTCTCAGTGGCCGGAGAGCTTGCTACCATACAAGCAGAAGCAATAATCTGACGATGAGTGGGTGGAAGACCAGAGTAGAAGTACTGCTGACTGATGAGCTGATGGAAAGCAGGTGTGCTGGCTTGATTGCAGATACAGAGCAGGAGATGTGAAGAGGGCAGCCATGCCTCCCAGAGCGACATCCACACACTCACACAGAGAGACAGACAACACAGGACACAAGAGGGAGGGAGAAAACACCAGAAACACAAGGAAAAAACAATGAGCACGGCGGAGCCGTGACAGAATTTGGTACTCTGTGCAGCATCAAAGGTGTCTGGGCACGTTAGCACATTCTTTGAGACACTGAACAATGTACACAGTTTCATAACGGGCAGCAGCAGACACGGAAGGTTTGTGGAAGCGCAAAAAGAGCTCCATCCAGGACGCCCGTGCTTGGAACTTGAGCGATCCATAGACACGCGCTGGAGCTCCAAATCCGGAGCAGTGAGCAAAATATTGACCTTACTCGACGTAATATTAGAGGTGTTCGCTGAGTGTGCTGAAAGCAGCGGTCAAACGAAGGTTGAGGCCTGCTCCAACAAATACAAACGTCGTCACATTTGGGAAATTATTTCAGACAAGCAATTTTGCCACACAGGGTTTACAAAGCTCAACATTGTCAGTCTCTGAGTGCATCGACCTAATTGAGGGACTAAAAGAGAGCTTTGCTCGGTTTAGAAACAATGCAGAGTGATGAAGCTAACAGAAGAGCTGATGCAGAAAAATTAACTCATGAACTGGGAGATCACAGCTGGGGCCAGAGGAAGAAGGCTCCCGGCAAGGCTCGTGGGAAATGTGGTCACAACTAGTTTGGGAAAAGCAACAAGTGTGAGAAATGATGTTTGATCATGCTGAATCTTGTAATGTTCTCAGTGTTCTCAAGATGGCACCGTGGATGGCTGCCTCGGTGTGTTGGTGCAACTTCTGCAGACTTATTTCCAACTTCCCCATCCGTGGAATTACTGGATTTTCTGGTCAAAGCTGCCCTCACCTTTGTCCATGTAGTTAATACGCCGGAGGAGAGGGAAACGTGCCGGTGTGCTAGTGCGTCTTCGCCGGCGTGGAATTCTGACACCGCTACCGGCAATATTTCTCTCCAATGTGCATTCACTGTGCAATAAACTGGATGAACTTCAGCTACTGGTGGGGAAAAACAGACATTTCTTCATCTTCTGTTTTGTGTTTCATGGAGACGTGGCTGTGTGGATCGGTACCGGACTCTGCGCTGCAGCTGGCAGGATTCCAACTTTTCAGAGCGGATTGGGACACAGAACTCTCAGGCAAAACGAAAGGTGGAGGTATCTGTTTTTACACTAACAGTGGCTGGTGTAATGATGCCTATCACCCTGGTTCACAGCTAAGCTCAGACAGCTAAGGTTGGAAAAGGAAGAAGCGTTCAGGAGTGGCGACAGGGCCAGGTTTAAAGAGTCAAAGTACAGGTTTAGCAAGGCGGTGAGAGAATCTAAACGACTGTACTCTGAGAAACTCCAACACCAGTTCTCAGCCAGCGACTCTGCTGCAGTCTGGAGGGGGCTCTGGCAGATTACCAGCTACAAACCTAAAGCCACCCACTACATTAATGACTTGCGCCTGGCCAATGACCTGAATGAGTTTTACTGTTGCTTTGAAGGTCAATGGGACAGTCCTGACACCCCATCCCACCATCTCCACCTCCCCCACCATAGCAGGGGCCTGGGCCCCCCCACAACTGCCCACCTTAGAGGCCCCCTCCTTCCCCACCACAGTGATGACTTTCTCCATCCTAGAGAGAGATGTTAAGACTGTTCAAGAGGCAGAACCCCCGCAAAGCAGCCAGACCTGACTTTGTCTCTTCCTCCACCCTGAAGCACTGTGCTGATCAGCTGTCCCTGGTGTTCAGACATCTTCAACACCTCACTGGAGATGTGCTGTGTGCCAGCTTGCTTCAAAACTTCCACCATCATCCCCATCCCCAAAAAGCCAAGGACAACAGGACTTAATGACTACAAACCCGTCGCCCTGACCTCTGTGGTAATGAAGTCATTTGAGTGCCTTGTGCTTTCCCACCTGAAAGCCATCACTGACCCTCTCCTGGACCCACTGCAGTTCGCCTACAGAGTCAACATGTCTGTGGACGATGCAGTAAACATGGCCCTCCACTTCATCCTCCGGCACCTAGACTCCTCACGAACCTATGCCAGGATCCTGTTTGTGGATTTTAGCTCTGCCTTCAACACCATTATCCCAGCTCTGCTGCAGGACAAGCTCTCTCAGCTGAATGTGCCTGACTTCACCTGCAGGTGGATCACAGACTTCCTGGCGGACAGGAAGCAGCATGTGAAGCTGGGGAAGCATGTCTCTGACTCCTGGACAATCAGCATCGGTTCCCCTCAAGGCTGTGTCCCCCCCTACTCTTCTCCCTGTACACCAACAGCTGCACCTCCTGAAGTTTGCGGACAACACCACCCTCATTGGGCTCATCTCTGGTGGGGATGAGTCCACCTACAGGTGGGAGATTGACCATCTGGTGACTTGGTGCAGACAGAACAACCTGGAGCTCAACGCTCTAAAGACATTGGAGTTGGTAGTGGATATCAGGAAGAACGCAGCCCCACCTGCCTCCATCATCCTATGTGACTGAACATCAGCTCCCTCACCAAGAAAGCCCAGGTGTTAAGACTTGAAGTGAGTGACCACATACAGAGACTTCTCACAGGGATGTTACAGGATGAACCCTTTGTCTTGAGAACATAGGGCTTGTACATTGGATAAAGGGAGTCAACAGCTTCTCATCTGTGTGCATATTACAAACTAACCTTTGTCTTATGTACCATGCTCTGAGCATTAAAAGTGTGACAATGCTATAAGAGATTCTTGTCTCGTTCCTCGTTTGTCAAAGTGGGATTATTTCAAAATTGCCACGACAATACACTTGATTCACAGTTTGTGTGGATTATTCATCAAGTATACTTACTGGTTATATGGATGCACATTTGACTTTAAATGACAATCAAGGATTGGAACAGAGGACTTGATATAGATCTCAAAGTCGAATTGTAGAATTGATCGCTCTTCTTCTCGCTGATCTATTTTTTTTCACAAAAAACTACTAATAAATGGTGTGGACCTTAAATTCATCCGGGCGAAAGATTAATTTCTTCTTATGGCTGTAGGAAATCTGTACTACTACATTAAAATAGTATATGCCAGTATTTATGTTAAAAGGTTTCTGCTTTCATTCCTACCAGTACCTGTAATCAAGACTTTATTTTTGGGGGCTGATCCCAAAGTTTATTGTCGTGTGCTTTGTTGATATTGAAACTTTTACTGGTACCTATACCTGTGACCCCTTTAGATTCCAGCACTATGACACAGTTTTCAGCTATATGCTGCTTCAATTATTATTATTAGTCTTATTATTATTA
Organism: Macquaria australasica; assembly: GCA_005408345.1. Lineage (NCBI taxonomy): Eukaryota > Metazoa > Chordata > Actinopteri > Centrarchiformes > Percichthyidae > Macquaria > Macquaria australasica. The sequence continues at coordinate 32,937 of SEMN01001484.1, forward strand.
TTATTAGTGCCATTGTTATTTTTATTAATATTAATATGATTACCATTACTATTACTTTACATCTCTATGTGGAACTTACATTGTGCTACTGTATGTTCTCTTTCCTCCTCTCTCTCTCTCTCTCCCTCTCTCTCTCTCTCTCTCTCTCTTTCAACCTAACCGATTGAGGAAGATGACCGCCCACCCAGAGCCTGGTTCAGGTTCTGGTTCTGCTCGAGGTTTCTGCCTGTTAAAATTGAGTTTTTCCTTGACACTGTAGCCTAGTGCTTACTCATGGTGGGAATTGTTGGGTCTCTGTAAATATTATAACGAGTATGGTCTAGACCTGCTCTATATGAAAAAATGCCCTGCGATAATTTCTGTTATGATTTGACTATATATAAAAAAATTTAATTTAATTGAATATGCTGATGGACATACATACACGTGAATAATTTCAATTAACTGAAGCAACAGGGCGACAGCTAAAAGATCGTGGACTGGCCATAATCAAAATGATTTTGGGGATGGGTATACTTTATTTTGTTTCAATCATGAGGCGGATGAGTTATGTGGACAGCATATCTCTCTAAACAAAACAGGAAATGTGTGCTTTAAAGCAAGATTCAAAAGAGAACTACCAAGAACTGTAACGCTGTCTTTAACTCAGTTATTGAGATCTCCAACCATCACTAGGTGCTCCTCGATCACTATTAAGACATATACAAATGAATACCATAGAGCAAGACAAGTGCAAGACAAATTTGCAAACTCAGATTTCAGATTTCCATACAATGACTGTACAGAGGAACGCCAGAGAGATATAGGGACACCCTTCCTTCAAAATCTTGACAGGTCCCAATCAGAACGTGCCACGTCACAAGCCCCGCCCCCGGAAGTCCCACCCCGTCCAATCAAATCATGGTATTTGCCACCGGAAGTCCCGCCCCGTCCAATCGCCCTAATTCCCTCTCTTTTTCAAATTTTGACAGCAACACAAACCCCCCAGTTAACACCATCTGTGAAAACAGCAGAGCCGGGGGGTACAGGGGGTCATGTCTCCTGCAGAGAGGTCCCAAATGGTTCTTGTGTATTAGGAAAGTCAAGACAGCAACAAAACACATGGTTGTGAAAAGAGACATCTCTGTCTTTCCCGCAGACTATCCTGTGACACACTCACACTGCAGCAGACACCAGAGTTACTGTGACATGCTGAGCTGAGAGGACCCAACTGCAGGACACAGACACTGAGTGAGATGAGAGGTTGATAGTTTATTGTCTGAGGGAAGGCGAGGCTGGTTGGCTGAGGCAGAAGGCAGGCAGGCAGGCAGGCAAAACACACAGGAGTGCAGGCAAACACAGGAGATGACACGAACCTGGGCACAGGAAAACAGGATTAGGCAAAGCACAAATATTCACGGGGTGACACACTCACACTGCAGCAGACACCAGAGTTACTGTGTCAATGAGAGAATCAGAGTTAAGAGTTGTTAAAGGGTTCCATGCAGGCGAGTCCCAAATTGGTTCTTGTGTATTAGGAAAGTCAAGACAGGAACGACAAAACACATGGCTGTGAAAAGAGGCATATCTGCCTTTCCCAAAGAGGCACCTGTGACACATGCACACTCCAGCAGACAGCAGAGTTACTGTGACATGCTGACAAACAACAGGATCAAAAAAAAGACCAAATACCATGAAAAGATAAGAGACATATGGTCGCTGTTTGTTATGAGAGGTACCATATAAAATACGGCCTGAAAACCCCTCATGAGACTCACTCAAGACTGAGGACTGAAGAAGCAAGATGGGCAGCGGTAATAATATTTATCCTACTATTTCGTCAGTATTTTCATCAAGAAGAAAATATTAGGTCTAAATAACAAAAAACCTATTTTATAGAAATCACGGTCGATATTCACGCCGCTCCAAGGAACGCATCCCTGTTTCCCAGTAAGTGAAGCCTATATTTATCTGTTAAATCAGTTTTTATTTTCCTGCAGCTTTGTACTTTTTAAAAAAACTATTTCTTTATTTTCAACAGTTACTTCAGACGAGCTGGAAGGTTTAAGCTTCACGCAGTCAGAATTCGGTAAGTAGGCTACTGTTGTTGTTGTTTTTTTAATTGCAACATCCACAGCGTATATTTCAATATTTTGAAACTGCTTACTTACAGATTTCTTAGAATCCGTGGAACGCCAGTTCCGACCTGGAAGCCCTCCTTATTTTCACGGTGATCCAGAAGCCGCCCAAGAGGAGACTGACGGAGATCAAATTGTGGAGGGTCCGAACTCCGTCTGCGTGGTAAAACATCCAACAGCACCTGTCCAAGCGCGACCATCTCTGAGCAAGCCGAAGAGAAAAAAGCCATGTTCCTCCACCTCCGGCCGAGGGAGTGGGTTTGGATCAGGCAGCGGGGAACATCCGTACGGAAGGCCGGGGAAAACAGCCTGCTCAGGGGGTATCGAAGAGAAAGAAACCCGTTACTCCACCTCCGTCCGCGGGAGCGGGTTTGGAACAAGCAGCGGACGATTTCCAGACGGAAGGCCCGGCGAAGGAGCGCATTGCTGGGCGAGCTGAATCCAGTAAGTCGCTAAAACTTTTTTAAAAAACAAATCTCAATAATAGCCCGATGTTGTCAGTCTGCCTGCAGGATTCAAATGAAACTTGACTTCCTGTTTTCCGAGTCAAAGAGGGGAGGGTGAGAAGAGCGTAGTTCCGGTGACGTGTATCATACAAGTTAGGGAGGGGGTAGCTGCAGCAGCGCCACACTGGAGGTCTAATGCTTGTAATACACGAGGGCGATGCAGAGGCTGGTAATAACGTAGGGTATTTATTTTATTGCTTTGTAACATATTCAAAGGGGGATTACTTAAATCAAGTAACATTTCTAAATACTTGGGGTGACTGGCATTTGGTTTGTTTTTGATTTATATGTTAAAAGTTTCAACAACACAATTTTAAACAAAGTCTTATCGTTTCACACACACACACACACAGGCACAGACAGAAGTTTAACTTAATATTCTCTCTCACTACAGAGGCAATGCATCTCGGCTTACAAGCTCACCCTCAACGTCGGGAAAGCGAAAGAACCCCTTCCTACGATGCGCAGAGGCTGGCTCTCATCAGAGAACTCATAAGCGTAGGACAAACCATCTCTTCCTCCTTTTCAGCCATATGCGAGAAAATACTGTAAATCTTTGTTGTTGTGAAGTTGTTGCACAGTAAGGTGTATCATTTTTGTTGTTGTGAAGTTGTTGGAAAGTAAGGTGTGGCATTTTTGTTGATGGAAAGTAAAGTGTGACATTTTAACATGGATGAAAACATAGATTTAGGGGATTTTTACGATCTTGTAGAACGATTGAACCAAATTTCGCCGCAACCCCCGGTAGAATTGGTTGGTATCACAAACGCTGATCCTTTTTCAGAAATCATTCGAGACCATAGCGTTGGATCAACCTTCCCCCATAAATTTATACATAATGTATATATGAGACGAGTCAGTGTTTTTTGTCTTTTCTCAATAAATTGTTTATTACTCACATTCAGAGTCTACAGACATTTTTTTATGTGTGTGTGTTATTATTTAAAAGCAAAAGCAGAAAAAAGGCTACAGACAATTTATTACCATTATTATTTTAAAAACAAAAAGCAGAATCAATTAAAGTCTACAGACAACTTTTAATGGTTTTAAGAAAAAACAAAAGCAGAATCAGTTAAAGTCTACAGAGTACAGAGAGTACATGCAGCTTTCTATCGAAGATAAGGTCTACGTGGAAGTTTTACCTTTATCCGCCATTACCGACAGAGGCCCCATTGAGTTCTTTATCCCCGGAGACGGTGAAAAGTATTTGGATCTGAACGACACTTTATTGCACCTCCGCCTGAAAATTACCAACGCGGACGGTACCGACCTGCAGGACGGAGAGCCGATGGCGCTCATCAACTATACTCTGAATACCATTTTTAGCCAATGCGACGTTACTCTGGGAGATGGGTTGATTTCACAGTCTAGCGCCACGCACCCTTACAGGGCTATGATCGAAACTCTGCTCAACTATTCAGCGGATACGTTAAACGGACAATTCAGCGCCGGGTTGTTTTACAAAGACACGGCCGGGGCTATAGACTCTATAGTGATCAATAACGGGCCTAATAGAGGTCTAAATCAGAGAGGTCGGTTTACCGCCGGTTCTAGAGAGGTTCAACTGCTGGGTCCTCTCCACAGGGACATATTTTTCTGCGAGAGGCTTCTTTTGAACTCTGTAGACTTGAGAATTAAACTGACCCGCGCCAGTGTCAACTTTTGCCTCATGGGACCCGGCAACTCGACTTTCCGTTTGAGAATACTAGGCGCGTCTCTCTTCATGAAAAAAGTGACCGTTGCCCCCGCTGTTCGTTTAGGTCACGCGTCTGCTTTAATGAAGGGTAACGCCCTATACCCTCTATCGCGCATTAATGTAAAAACCTATTCCATCCCTCAGAATTCTAGAATATGTAACCAGGAGAACCTCTTTCTGGGTACCATGCCAAATTACGTGGTTGTAGGGATGGTTAACCACGAAGCCTTCACGGGGAGAAGAGACCTGTCGCCCTTCAATTTTGCCCATAATGACGTGGAATATCTAGTTCTATGTCAGGACGGCAGACAGGTTCCGGCCAAGGCTTTCCAACCCCAATTTAACCAGGGGACTTCTGTCAGAGAGTTTTACAACATGTTTGTCGCCACAGGGAGACATCTTAAAGATTTACCTCTGAGTATCAACCGCGAGTAATTTCAGAACGGATACTCTTTATTTGTTTTTAATCTCAACCCGGGCGAGGACATCAAAGCCTTGTCCCCCATGTCAAACGGAACTTTAAGACTGGAAATGAGATTCAGAGTTCCCTTACCACATACCGCCACTCTTATCGTTTACGCCTGTTATGATTCCATTCTAGAAATTAACTCTAAAAGGCAGGTGCTGGTGGATTATTATTAAAAACAAGAAGAATGAATAATCATCAGTTGGAAGGTCTTTTGCGGCATCTGCTGGGTGATGTGATAACCTTTACTGAGTCATTCGTTTAGACTCCCCGCTTACTTTATCGTAAACACGCATAAAGGACATGAACCTGGGGAGCACTGGTTATCTTTAACTCTGGAGGAGGACGGTAACGCAACCTTTTTTGACTCTTTTGGACTACCCCCGGATTTTCCTCATTACCCGTCGAGCATCTTACAGTTTTTGGAAAACCATAACGGGACTCGCCGCGTATTCTACCACAACCGTCAGCTTCAACACCCTCTGTCCACCGTGTGCAGTCAACACTGCGTATATTACCTCTGCCACCGGGCATGCGGATTATCTTTTGAACGAGTATTGTCTTTGTATAAAGATGATGTGTTAAAAAATGACCTTAAGGCGTCCAACTTTGTGAAAAAATATCAACATTGTATCAGAAATCAAAGCTCCGAATCTTTTAACCACGGGTCTTGTTCTTTACAAATGTTTAAAGATTGTTACAACTTGTGAGATGCATGTACTCTCTGTACTCTGTAGACTTTAACTGATTCTGCATTTGTTTTTTCTTTTAAACCATTAAAAGTTGTCTGTAGACTTTAATTGATTCTGCTTTTTGTTTTTAAAATAATAATGGTAATAAATTGTCTGTAGCCTTTTTTCTGCTTTCGCTTTTAAATAATAACATACACACATGTCCCCAGCTCTAAAAGCCCTCTTCTTGGCATTCAGGATGGCTTTAATGTTCTTTGTTACCCATGGCTTGTTGTTCGAGTAACAACGGACAGTCCTTGTTGGGACAATGGAGTCCACACAGAAGTTAATGTAGTCCGTTACGCACTCTGTGAGCCTATCAATGTCCTCACCCTGTGGCTCACAGAGTGCATTCCAGTCGGTCACCTCAAAACAGCCCCTTAGTGACTCCTGGGTCTCCTCTGACCATCCCCTCACTGTCCTGGTAGTCACTGGCAGTCGTTTAACCAGGGGCACATAACAGGGTTTGAGGTGCACCAGGTTATGGTCTGACCTGCCCAGTGGGGGGAGGGGGGAAGAGCTGTATGCATCCTTCACATTAGCATACAGCAAGTCCAGGGTCCACTCCTCTCTGGTTGAACAGTTCACATACTGTGTGAAGTTGGGCAGAGTTTTGTCCATGGTGACGTGGTTGAAGTCCCCCGAGATTATGATGAGGGCGCTCGGGTGACTTGTTTGCAGTTTGGCTACTACTCCATGAGTGACGTCACACGCCGCCGTCGGGTTAGCAGAAGGGGGGATGTAGACCGCTACCACAATAACGTGGGATTTCCCTGGGCAGATAATATGGCCGGAGTCCCACGGCCAGAAGTTCAATATCAGGGCAGCAGACTCGTTTTTTGATTGTAGTGTGGCCAGGGTTACACCATCTGTCATTAACTAGAACAGCAAGCCCACCTCCTTTCCTCTTATCACTCTCGGTACAGTCCCTATCCGCCCGAATGGTCTGAAAGCTGGGGATAGTAACATTCTGGTCAGGGATGTCCCGGTGCAGCCATGTCTCAGTGAAGCACATGATGCTGCACTCGCAAAAATCCTGCTGGCTCTTGGCTAATGCCGTTAGCTCGTCCATCTTATTAGCTAGCTTCCTCGAGGCTTCCTCCGGAGGTCCTCAGGGATCTGGAGGTTAGAGTTCACAGCAGCCGGACGGAGCGCCATCAGTTGATCCCGGCTGTAAACAATGGCGGCGTGCTGTTGTTGTTGTCCTCCGGCGACACGGCACCCCAGAAGTAGTCCAATGACCAGAAAACTTATTAAAACTACTCTACAATCCATCATTGTAGAGGGGCACCACTTAGAAGTCTGTAAAAATTGCTTTTAAGCTAAGAGAAAAATAAGAAAACAGCTATTTACAAAAGAGCGGAAAAACTAACGAGAGCGACTGCAGCAGCGTCCGTCCAGGTCGGACCAACCTTTGTAGGTCTATCCAATTGCGTCCAGAGGCATTTTGGTGTACGCCCGTTGATAACGCCCCTTGGAAATTGAAAATGAACTGAGAGGTTCCAGACTAATTTGCATTTGTGAATTGTTATAGCGATGTCAGGGTAGGCCAACACTGTCATTTTTTAATTAATTGTTCAAAAAGGTCTGTCTTACCACTGTATATTAAAAAAGTATAGCAATAATCTTGTTTATAATGATTTAATGGTCTTTAAGTTTGTCAATCAAATTCAACCTGATTTATATCATTGTTTTTGATTTTACCTGCGTGCAGTGTGCATAGGTCTTCTTGTAAAATCTTGTTTTTGCATATTGTATGTTTTTTGGACAAACAAAGTCACAGACGAAAAAGACAATCAATATTTCAAGTGTTCTATACAAACAATTGTATACAGACATCCATAAAGAGTCAGTTTGTAAACATTAGGTTCTTTTTTCACATACATTCTTGTTTCATAATCAACACGTGAAACATAAAAAAAAGAAAAAAGAAGACAAATAATAAATACAATAATTTAAAAAATCTAAACTTCAACCACCCATTTGTATCATTATTATCTCTGTCTTTTCTAGCTTCTACCTTTTTTCTTTACACTACTTACAGGCGTATCTGAAAATGAAGATTCATAACATAGTGAACCAGGGTACTGGAACTCTAAACGATAATAAGCTGTCTCACCTGAGTTCTATGCACTGCTGATAATCGTACATTTTAAAATAGTGTGACAACCTCTGCTGTTATTATTCACCTGTGTCTTTGTATTTCTATGCATTGCATTTCATTGTTGGGCAGGATGTTGATTAATGCCTCCTAGAGACGCCTGTGCCCAGTGTTCCCAGCCTATAAAAACGAGGTCATGTTACACATGTTCTTCCCTTGGTTTTGCTGGCTTGGTTTTCTCACTCCTTCTCCCTCTTTTGTTAAACTGTTAAAAGGTCTCTCATATTTGTCATGGCCCCAGAGCCAGGTTGTGACAAATGTAAGAGCCTTCAAAATATCATGCCATCCTATTGGTCTGGAAGAGTCTACAATCTGGATTTGTGACATTCTAAGATAAGATAAGATAAGATAAGCCTTTAATTGTCCCACAGCTGGGAAATTTTCAGCGTTACAACAGCCAGAAAAAGTGTCATATATAGAAATACAATAATAAAATATAATAAAATACAATAAAATAAATAGAAAATAGTCCTGTACACAGTAAAGACAGTAATAATAATAGTGTGACTGAGTGCATTTGTAAGTATGAACAATAGATAAGATAAAAATAAAAATATTGCACATATATAATATACATGTACATGAAAGTATTACACAGCAACAGATGAAGTAATAACATCATGAATAAAAATAAAAAAATGTATTAAGATAATGCACAGCAGCAGATGAAGTAAAGTAGTGAACAGTCTGCTTATTGACAGTCAATGTAGATTACCGGGAGTTGTACTGATTATAGAGTCTGACAGCAGCAGGCAGAAAGGACCTACGATACCTCTTCCTCAGACACCGAGGGTGGAGCAGCCGGTCGCTGAAGGAGCTGCCCAGTGCTGATAGAGTGACATGTAGGGGGTGGGAAGTGTTCTCCAGTAGTGATGATAGCTTGGCCACCATTCTCCTGCCACCCACCACCTCCACTGGGTCCAGAGGGCATCCAAGGACAGAGCTGGCCTTCTTAATCAGTCTGTCCAGTCTCTTCCTATCCCTGGAAGAGATGCCACTGGCCCAACATGCCACCCCATACAATACGGCTGATGCCACCACAGAATCATAGAAGGTCCTCAGGAGCGCCCCCTGCACTCCAAAAGACCTTAGTCTCCTGAGCAAAAAGAGACGACTCTGTCCCTTCTTAAACAGAGCGTCCGTATTGTCTGACCAGTCCAGTTTGTTGTTCAAGTGAACACCCAGATACTTGTACGATCTCACAATCTCAATGTCCGTTCCCTGGATGTTCACTGGTGTAGGTGGACGGAGTTTGTGCCTGCCAAAGTCCACCACGAGCTCTTTGGTTTTACCCGCATTGATCTGGAGGCGGTTCTGTTGACACCAACCCACAAAGCCCTGGGTCAGTTCTCTGTACTCCCTATCATCCCCGTTGGTGATGAGGCCGACGATGGCAGAGTCGTCAGAGAACTTCTGCAGGTGACAGTTCGAAGTGTTATGGGTGAAGTCCGCTGTGTAGAAGGTGAACAGGAAAGGCGCCAGAACGGTTCCCTGTGGAGCCCCTGTGCTGCAGAGAAGTGTGTCAGACACAAAGTCCTGTAACCTCACATACTGTGGCCGGTTTGTGAGGTAGTCCAGGATCCATGCTGCCAGGTGATGGTCCACCCCAGCGTGCTCCAACTTGTCCCCCAGAATCCTGGGCTGGATGGTGTTAAAAGCACTGGAGAAATCAAAAACATGATCCTCACAGTGTTTCCAGCCTTTTCTAGGTGAGAGAGGGATGTGTGAAGTAGGTAAATGACAGCATCATCCACCCCAATGCGGGGTTGGTAGGCAAACTGCAGAGGGTCCATACATGGGCTCACCAGCGGACGCAAGTGGACAAGGACCAGTCTCTCCAGGGTCTTCATCAGGTGAGAGGTCAATGCCACTGGCCTGTAGCCATTGAGGTCCTTGGGGTGAGGGGTCTTTGGCACAGGAACCAGACACGATGTTTTCCACAGTCTTTAACAAATCATATGTGTGTGAAGTTTTCCCTGATCGGACCAGGATACATCTCTTCATTTTCCATCAAATCTGATATATTTAGCATTTTTCTTGTTCCTTGTAGACATGTGTTACAAAACCTCAGAAGTAATAAATCTTTTTTGTCCTCCTCAGTGTACAGCTGTCGCTTTTCTTTCTGTTTATTCCCTTCATTCTCAGGAAGTGATAGTCAAACGTCCTTTTCATTATCACCTTGTCTAATGACATTTAGAAAATGCTGTAAAAAGCTACGATACTTTTTAGCTTTTTCAGGCAAGTCTGTGTCTGGAAGCATTATTCAACTCATTTTCTTCTTTTGTCTAATAGATTCAAGACTGCCAGGTTGTCTAATTGCATCTAGTTGCTGTGGTAGAACCAAATACATTTTTTGCGTATGTTCCATTTTTTTGGTGAAAAAAACAACAACAAAAAAACGAACTAACACAATTCAACCTTGCAAGAAAAGACTGGTAGTAAAAAGTATGGCTGGTCTTAGTAATGGTAACAAAAATCCTCCTCAAGTCTGGTTGAGCACTCTTTTTTAGAAACTCCAACCTTCTTGTCGGCACTCAATCTAATTCCATCTCAGCCCTTCTTCAACAGTCTGTACTGACTCATAGTAAATGGTATTCAGTGCTATTTTATACAGAGCCCCGGAGTGGCCATACAGAGAAAAAAAAATATTTCGAGGCCACAATATTTTTTTCTCTCTCTATGGCCACTCTGGGGCTCCGTAATTTCACAGAAAACATGGATAAAGAATAACTTTCCTCCTCAGAGAACGCAGAGCCTTATATAACGTGTTCAGGTGAACCACATTTCTACGGGTGATTCTTTTTTCTTTGTTTCGCTAGATCACTTTTTTTTGGTACATAGACAACAGGATGGTCTGACGAAATGTCGTCTCAGTTCTGAGTCTCACATTATCCGGTGTCTTGTCTTTAAAGTCAACTAATAAATACCCATATGGTGCAGCTGTTGCATTAATAAAATAATCTAAGAAATATTTTGTCTTATATGGAAACATCTGCTGCTGACAGATTTGGTATTGGTCTCTAGGGTTTTTAAAAAGAACAAGATAATTGGTATTCAGATTAATGGTTCTACTGGCCTTGCCAGAATAAATTATGTACAAGATAGATACAGCTGAGGTTTCTATGGTGGACATACTTGGTAAAAACATTCTGAACTTCTAAATTGTCACTCCCATCATTCCTTAGATCGTCAATGATAAGTAGGTTGACTTTATGTGTTGGGAGAAGAGTTGTCACAGAGAGAAGAAAGTAATCCTTCCACAAAATGTATATCCCTTATTTTTACCAAGTCATCATATAAAGGCTGCCAACACAAGTAAATATATATAATGTTATCTATTTTTTCAGAAATCACTCTTTCAGCATTCTCAATCATGGTCTTCACAAACAAATGTTTTACCGCTATTTGACGGACCAGCCACAACCATGCTAAATAAATCCAGTATTTCTAGGCTGTCATGGTCTTTAAAATTTGGTGGTAATGGACAAAACTGTGCAGCTTGATCTCTAAGTCTAGCCATAAGAATATCATTGTCAGACTCATCAATACTCGCACCACCATCCAAGACATACCACCTCTCTGTGCATTGGGATTTGCATTGCTTTTTCCTTGGAATTATAATGAATAGATATAATGAATATATATCTAGTACTCAGCCAGTCTATACTCAACATACATCAACACCCTTACAACAGTTATACAACTCTTAGGGTCACCCCTCTATAACATTACAAACGCTTGATTTAAATCTGAGCTGTGCCTAGACAACGGGTCACAGAGTAGAGTAGTTTTTAAAATAGGTCACTATCTAAACAATACAGATTTTATTGTCAAACCAGGGTGTTATTTTAATTAACATACACTACCAAATTGTTGCACTCTTAGGGTCAACCGGGTCACAGGGCTAGTTGTTAACCCCCAATCCCCCACTTCACATGACACAAGGGCCATGTGTGCACACAATGTCCACTGTGCATGCATGTGATGTGTGTCTTGTGCCAAATAGTGACTATTACTATTGCTATGATGTTCTCTCAGAATCTTACACTGCACAATCCACTGCTGACAGCAGGAAGTGCCAGTTCACTATTTTTTCACTATGGAAACATCTATTGCAACACAAAGTAGGCTAGCTAGCTATTTGTAAGCTAATTAACGCCCAATGTAACTTTGCACCAAAGATTGTGTTATTAATCTTATATCTGTGGTGGATGTGGTGGTGTCAGGTCACATGACCTCATAAATGTGGACGTGTGTTCCCAACTTTGAGAAATGTATAGCAGGCTGTGCAAACCGATCAGGACCACAAGTTTTACTCGTATTTACTATAGTCAGAAACCAGAAGTTAAGAGATAACACAGACAAAAAAAAAAGAAAAAATGGGTCAATACACACGCATTACAAAAGAACAGCTAATGAATACATTTTTCTGAGCAGGATGGGTAAATCATTTTTGTGCCATTACAGAGTTTTGTTGCCTCATTTCATAAGGACTCATGCTCTATGGGCAAAAAATGCAGAAGACTGGAAAGCTTTTTTAGCATATGCACCTGGTGAGCAACATTCATTGGAATTGGGGTGTCATCATGGAAAACAGAATCTGTTTCCTCTAATACAGTACATTCATGGGACACATAGGTATGCTCAGCTGAGATTTAGATAGCATCGTGGCTCTAGGGATGACAATGTTGGTTGGTTATAGCTGATTGTCTTGCAACATTTTCCTACGGGACATTGCATTTTGTGGTAATGTAAAACTATCATATCATGAGTGGCTTACCATGATGAGCTTTCCTCTATCACTACCCAGATAATTGGGCAAGGCTTTACATGTGGCTAAATATGATAAATCACTTCCTCTCTTCCCCTTCAGAAGTGGTACACCACCGACCATGACGTACTGACTTGCAGTGCAAGTGCAGAATCCCAAAGTACAAATATACAGCACCTGAAATATGAATACAAGGGCAGATGATGTCCAATTTAAAATTTTTCACAAGATAAAGAGAAAGATATTTTGACAACAATTTTCCATTACTTTTTTTGTTTAAGTAGTCATTTCAAATGTTGCATCTATACTTGGATACATGTACATAGTGATGTCAATACTGCTGTAAACTGTCAGTTTAATTGCTCCACATAATGCTATTTAATGACAGAGAATGTTTTAATTATTACTAATTATTACTGTTCAGATGGCAAAAAGTTACTTAATCTTAATCATTAAAAACTAGTGCATGTGCACACAGAAATATGAAGGCAGATTGCAGTCCTTAATTCAGATTAAACCTATTGAATTGCTGTGCAGTTACCACAGAGTGTTCTGTCCAAAAAGCCTGCTGTTATCTGTGATCAGACCTGTTTTTTGAATCCAAGATAACCACATCAAAAGCCATGTCCAGAGCAGCATATATTCAGTAGAAATATCTGGAAGATTAGGTATCGCCTCTCTTTTGCCAATATGGAAAAACTTCCTCAGAATCTATTGCTGCAGTGAATTCCTCTCGGCCCACACACACCTTTTTAAAACTCACAAGTGAGAGGAAGGAATCAGTCCGTCAACATAGCGGGACTGACGTGCTGACGTGCTCAGGTGAACGTATTGTCTCATTTCCGGTTACCGGTGTTTCTGTGTTACTGATTGCAAAGTTCGCTGCTCCAGCTAAACCCAGTTAATTTTGATATTTTCTTTACTATAGCGGTTAATTACCCGCTATACATTTAAGGATACACTAGTTCTGTTTAAGCACTCATATCTCTCTCCTGTTAGCGACTTTCCGCTAATCCCACAGTTGTTTACACGCTAGTTAGTTGCTACTTTAGCTCAGTTAGCGATGGCGTCTCTCTCTCCTTCTCCCTCTCCTGCTCTCTCTTGCTCGGTGTGTCAGATGTTTAGTTATTCCTCTGCCTCCTTTAGCGATAATGGTACGTGTAACAAATGTAGTTTATTCACCGCCTTGGAGGCGAGGCTCAGTGAGTTAGAGTCGCGGCTCAGCACCATGGAGAGTCAGTCAGCCGTAGCTAGCCAGCCCCTAGCCGGTGCGAGCCGACCAGAGGTAGCTTCTGCTAGCCGTCTCCCGGCAACTCCCGAGCAGCCGGGAAGCCAGGGAGGCTGGGTGACTGTCCGAAAGAAGCATAGCCCTAAACCAAAGCCCACGGTTCACCACCGACCCGTTCACGTTTCTAACAGGTTCTCTCCACTCAGCGACACACCCGCTGAGAAACCAACTCTGATTATTGGCAGCTCCATTTTGCGAAACGTGAAATTAGCGACACCAGCGGCCATAGTCAAATGCATCCCAGGGGCCAGAGCGGGCGACGTTCAATCCTATTTAAAACTGCTGGCTAAGGATAAACGTAAATATGCTAAGATTGTTATTCACGTCGGCGGTAATGACAGCCGATTGCGCCAATCGGAGGTCACGAAAATTAATGTGGAGTCGGTGTGTACATATGCAAAGACAATGTCGGACTCCGTAGTTTTCTCTGGACCCCTGCCTAATCTTACTAGCGATGACATGTATAGCCGCATGTCATCATTCAACCGCTGGTTGTCGAGGTGGTGTCCAGGTAATGATGTGGGCTTTGTAGATAATTGGCGGACTTTCTGGAGAAGACCTGGTCTGATTAGGAGAGATGGCATTCATCCCACTTTGGATGGAGCCGCTCTCATATCTAGAAATCTGGCCGAATTTATTAGTGGCCCAAAGCCATGACAACTCAGAGTTCAGACCATAGACTTAATACAGTCTGTGGTCCAGACCAGGAGGCAGAGTTGCAGTCCTACACGCTTCTCTGCGCTTCCATTAGAGCAGTTACCCACCCTAAACTCCACAGAGAGGTTGTCTGCCCCCAGACCACTTAAATTATTTAAATCAAAAGTAAACAGAAGAAGAGTTACACATAAAAACCTAATAAAAAGTAAAACCACCACTGCAACAGTACAACAAAATAGGAGAATTAAATGTGGACTCTTAAATATCAGATCTCTCTCATCTAAAGCTGTTCTAGTAAACGATCTAATATCAGATCAGAATATTGATTTATTTTGTCTTACTGAAACCTGGCTGTGTCAAGGTGAATATGTTAGCCTAAATGAATCCACTCCCCCCAGTCACATTAATACTCACATTCCTCGAGGCTCAGGCCGAGGAGGTGGAGTTGCAGCCATCTTCGACTCAAGCCTATTAATCAAACCGAAACCGAAACTAAATTGTAACTCGTTCGAGGACCTTGTTCTTGGCCTTTCACACCCAACCTGGAAAACAGTACAGCAATTCTATTTGTTATAGTGTACCGAGCTCCTGGACCGTATTCTGAATTTTTATCTGAATTCTCAGAGTTCTTATCAGGTTTAGTCCTTAAAACGGATAAAATAATTATTGTAGGTGATTTTAATATTCATGTGGATGTAGAAAATGATAGCCTTAGTGCTGCGTTTATCTCATTACTAGATTCGATTGGCTTCTGTCAGAGTGTACATAAACCCACTCACTGTTTTAACCACACCCTCGACCTTGTTCTTGATTATGGGATTGAAATAGAACATCTAACAGTCTTTCCACAGAATTCTTTTTTATCAGACCACTTTCTATTAACTTTTGAATTCCTATTACTGGACTACACGCCATTAGGCAAACATTCCTACACTAGATGTCTATCTGATAGTGCTGTAGCTAAATTTAAGGAAGTGATTCCATCAGCATTAAATTCTGTTCCATGTCTCAATGTAACAGATGACTCCTATGCTAACTTTAGTCCCTCCCAAATTGATCATCTTGTTGATAGTGCTGCAGGCTCACTACGAATAACACTCGACTCTATCGCCCCTCTAAAAAAGAAGATAATAAAACAGAGGAGGTTAGCTCCATGGTATAACCCGCAAACCCGAAAATTAAAACAAACATCACGAAAACTTGAAAGGAATTGGCGTTCCACCAATCTGGAAGAATCACGTTTAGCCTGGCAAGATAGTCTTAAAATTTATAGGAAGGCCCTCCGTAATGCCAGAGCAGCCTACTACTCATCATTAATAGAGGAAAATAAGAACAACCCCAGGTTTCTGTTCAGCACTGTAGCCAGGCTGACAGACAGTCACAACTCTGTTGAGCCATGTATTCCTATAGACCTCAGTAGTAATGACTTTATGAGCTTCTTTAAAGATAAACTTCTAACTATTAGAGAAAAAATTCAACACCTCCTGCCCTCAGTTGGTACTGACTTATCTTCAAACACAGGAACCTTAGAAACAACTGTAAAACCTGTACATTTAGACTGCTTTTCTCCCATCAACCGTAATCAAATAACTTCCATGATTTCCTCATCTAAGCCATCAACGTGTCTCTTAGACCCCGTCCCAACTAGGCTGCTTAAAGAAATTTTACCCTTAGTTAGCACTTATGTACTAGATATGATCAATCTGTCCTTATTTAAAGGCTATGTGCCACAGTCCTTTAAAGTAGCTGTAATTAAGCCTCTTCTTAAAAAACCCACTCTTGATCCAGGGATTTTGTCAAATTATAGACCTATATCTAACCCTCCTTTTCTCTCTAAGGTCCTTGAGAAAGCAGTCGCCAATCAGTTGTGTGACTTTCTACACAACAACAAGCTGTTTGAGGATTTTCAGTCAGGATTTAGAGTACATCATAGCACAGAGACAGCACTGGTGAAAGTTACAAATTACCTTCTAATTGCATCAGATAAAGGACTTGTCTCTGTACTTGTCTTACTAGATCTTAATTATACTTTCTGCATTCGATACCATTGACCATCACATTCTATTACAGAACTGAACATTTTATTGGCATTAAAGGTACTGCACTAGGGTTTTAAATCCTATTTATCCAGATGTCGATATCGAAGTTTGTACACGTTAATGATAGAATCCTCTATGCGCCAAAGTTAGTCACGGAGTTCCACAAGGTTTCTGTGCTTGGACCAATTCTATTTACCTTGTATATGCTTCCTTTAGGCAATATTATGAGGAAGCACTCCATAAATTTTCATTGTTATGCAGATGATACCCAATTGTATTTATCGATCAAGCCAGATGAAACCAATCAATTAGCTAAACTTCAGGCATGCCTTAAGGACATAAAGGACTGGATGACCTGCAATTTTCTGATGTTAAACTCAGACAAAACCGAAGTTATTGTACTTGGCCCCGAACACCTTCGAAACACATTATCTAAAGATATAGTTTCTCTAGATGGCATTGCCCTGGCCTCCAGCGAAACCGTAAGGAATCTTGGAGTTATCTTTGATCAGGATATGTCCTTTAACTCCCACATTAAACAAACTTCAAGAACTGCCTTTTTTCATTTACGTAACATTGCAAAATCAGGCACATCCTATCTCAAAAAGATGCAGAAAAACTAGTCCATGCATTTGTTACGTCTAGGCTGGACTATTGCAACTCTCTATTATCAGGCTGCCCCAATAAATCCCTTAAGACTCTCCAGCTGATTCAGAATGCTGCGGCACGTTTACTGACAAGAACCAGAAAAGAGAACATATTTCTCCAATATTAGCTTCTCTACACTGGCTCCCTGTAAAATCCAGAATAGAATTTAAAATCCTTCTCCTCACCTTCAAAGCCCTAAATGGTCAGGCACCATCATATCTTAAAGAGCTCATAGTACCCTATTACCCCACTAGAGCACTGCGCTCCCAGAATGCAGGGTTCCTTGTGGTTCCTAGAGTCTCTAAAAGTAGAATGGGGGCCAGAGCCTTCAGCTATCAAGCTCCTCTCCTGTGGAACCAGATCCCAGTTTGTGTACGGGAGGCGGACAACCTCCTCACATTTAAGAGTAGGCTTAAGACTTTCCTCTTTGATAAAACTTATAGTAGGGCTGACTCAGGTGACCCCTGAGCCACCCCTTAGTTATGCTGCTATAGGCCTAGACTGCCGGGGGACTTCCTATGATGCAGGCTCCTTTCTCCTCCTCTTCCTCTCTCTCCATCTGCTGCGCCCTCATATCACATCAATGCTTGTTGTTATTAATTCAACTTCTTCCGTAGTTGTGTCACTTTCTCTCCTCTCTCTCTCTCCCTCCCCTTCTGTTGCTTTCTGCAGGTGTTTCTGCCCTCTGGGCTGTGGAGGTCTGGGTCTGTGGTTGCTGCGCCTGCTGCACCCCGTGCTCCTGCTCTGCACCCGCTGATGCTATTGCTGTTGTTGCTGTTGTTATTAGTATTACTATTATAATGTTGCTCTTAGTGTTGTTTCCGTTGGTGTTAACATCAATGCCATTACCATATCTATGCTGTATTGAGCTGCTGCATGTTCTCTTTCCTCCTGCTCTCTCTCTCCCGCTCCCCCCTTCCCCCTTCAACCCAACCGGTCGAGGCAGATGACCGCCCACCTTGAGCCCGGTTCTGCTCGAGGTTTCTACCTGTTAAAAGGGAGTTTTCCTTGCCACTGTCGCATAGTGCTTGCTCATGGTGGGAACTGTTGGGTCTCTGTAAATATAAAGAGTCGGTCTAGACCTGCTCTATTCGAAAAAGTGCCCTGAGATAACTTTGTTATGATATGGCGCTATATAAATAAAACTGAAT
>SEMN01001485.1:0-50892 GCA_005408345.1 Macquaria australasica
TAGCGCCGTAGCGGCGCTGCTCCACGCACTAACCTCTCCCAAAGTTCCATTCCGGTGGGGTCCACAGGCTGAGGAGGCTTTCCAGCGGCTAAAGAGGCTCTTTACCACGGCTCCTGTCTTGACTGTTCCGGACCCGAAGCGGCAGCTCCTGGTGGAGGTGGACGCCTCTAACGAGGGCATCGGGGCAGTTCTGTCGCAGCGCTCGGCCTCTGACAATCGTATTCACCCATGTGCCTTTCTCTCCCGTAAACTAACATCGGCAGAGCGCAATTACGATGTTGGAAATCGGGAATTGCTGGCCGTCAAAGTGGCATTGGAGGAGTGGCGTCATTGGTTGGAGGGGGCGGAGCAACCATTCATCGTCTGGACAGACCACAAAAACTTGGAATATCTCAAGACGGCAAAAAGGCTTAACTCACGTCAAGCAAGGTGGGCTTTGTTCTTTAGTCGGTTCCAGTTCACTCTCTCCTACAGGCCGGGGTCGCAGAACACTAAACCGGACGTTCTGTCCCGACTGTATGATCCGGAACCAACTGCCAAGGAACCTGAACCTATCCTACCACCTGACCATGTGGTAGGGGCGGTAACTTGGCAGATAGAAAAAGATGTGCAGAGGGCGTGCAGTGGTGTACCTACTCCTGAGGGTTGTCCTACCAACCGGTTGTATGTACCGGAGGGGTGGCGATCTCAGGTTATCCACTGGGCACATACCTCGCGACTCACATGCCACCCGGGAGCTAGCCGAACCGCATTTGTGATCCGGCAAAGGTTCTGGTGGTCATCCCTCGCCAAAGATGTGGCTGAATATGTGGCTGCCTGCTCTGTCTGCGCCCAGTGTAAGGCGTCGAGGCAGGCCCGGGTCGGGCTTTTGCACCCCTTACCAGTGCCACATCTACCTTGGTCGCACATTTCTGTGGATTTTGTCACGGGTCTGCCTCCGTCGAAAGGACACACGACAGTGCTGACGGTGGTAGACAGGTTTTCCAAAATGACTCACTTTATCCCTTTGCCTAAGTTACCCACAGCAAAAGAGACGGCGAAAATTATGATTAATCAGGTGTTCCGCATTCATGGGCTCCCAAAAGACATTGTTTCAGATAGAGGTCCTCAGTTCACTTCCATATTTTGGAAAGAGTTTTGCCATCTTCTAGATGCCACCGTTAGCCTGTCGTCTGGTTATCACCCAGAGTCCAATGGCCAGACAGAGCGCCTCAATCAAGAGTTGGAGACGGGTTTGAGATGTCTGGTGGCTCAGAATCAGACGGCGTGGAGTGAACATCTGACGTGGGTAGAATACGCTCACAACTCGCTCCCGTCTGCAGCCACCGGTCTCTCACCCTTTCAGGTAGTCTTCGGGTACCAACCTCCGCTCTTCCCTGTGAACGAGAAGGAGGTGACGGTGCCATCAGCCCATGCTTTGGTGAGGAGATGTAGAAAGATTTGGGCCGCTGCGCGTCATATACTCCTTAGGGGGCAGGCCCTCATGAAGAGGGCGGCAGATCGTCATCGCCGACCCGTGCCCTCTTACACCCCGGGTCAAAGGGTGTGGTTATCTTCAAAGGACTTGCCTCTCCATGTCCACACCAGAAAGCTCGCTCCCAGGTTCGTGGGTCCCTTCCCGGTCTCTAAGGTCATTAACCCGGTGTCTGTGAGACTTAAACTCCCCAGGTCCCTCCGGGTACACCCCACTTTCCACGTGAGCAGGTTGAAACCGGTCCGTGAAAGTCCTCTGGTTCCACCCACCAAGCCTCCACCGCCGCCTAAGATGGTAGACGGGGGTCCTGTCTACCAGGTCAAAAGACTGCTGGCGGTGAGAAAGAGGGGCCGGGGGAGACAGTTTTTGGTGGACTGGGAGGGGTACGGTCCTGAGGAGCGGGCTTGGGTTCCGACCAGCTTCATTATGGACCAGACTCTAATAGACGATTTTTATCAGCTTCACCCAGATCAGGCTGGACCGTCGGGAGCCGGTCCTAAAAGAGGGGGTACTGTTATGTCTCGTCAAATGTGTTAAGGGTCATGTCTGTCTTGTTTCTGTCTCCTGTCTGGCTTGTCTGTTTTATTTTGAAAAGTCTAACCTTTCCTTTCGTTTCAGGTTCCTTTACCTTCTGCCTTGTGTGTTTCCCGCCAGTGTGATTGTCTGCTCCATCCTAATTGTCTCCACCTGTTCCCCATTTCCTTTTGTGTATTTAGTCTCGGCGTCTCCCCTGTTTTGTTGCTAGTTCGTTGCCAATCCCTGTATTGTGTCGAAAAGCTCTAGAAAAACCTTGTCAAGTGATCTCATTATTATAATTAAATTCCGTAAACTGTCTGTCTGCCTCCTGCGTCCTGCATTTGGGTCCTCTGCCTAGTCTGAATCGTTGTCAAAGACCAAGCCTGACTGTCTTCAGTCGCATCACTTTTTGCAGACTCTGCATACAAATTCAATGGAAAGACACGACTAGATGCAAATTCACCCGGGTGACGCAGTTCGACGTGGTGACGCCTCCACGTTACTCAAAAATGCTTCAACTCAAGCAAAAAAAATCTTTTTTATGGATCTGTTTCATCAGTCTGAACTAAACACAAACATAACGTTGTTAGCTAGCTTACAGCTAACGTATATTATGTGCAACAGCCAACCAAAAATCTATTAAAGCTGGGGGGGGCAGAATCTGTGCAACACCTTCCTCCTCTCTCTGCTGCCTCGTATCACTCCGCTAAGCCCCTCCCACCAAACCCACAACTTGGACCGGCAGCAGAAGGAGTCAGTTCCCCAGTGAAACCGTATCCCTCGTAGGGCTCGCTCTCCACGGCGTGAGCCTCACCGAGACCGCGGTCCCTCCCGCCGTGACTTGTTTTCTCAAAGACGCCCCTCCAGCGCTTCGTGGCCGCAGAGCTGAGCGCCCCAGGCTTCAGAGGCAGCTGCAACGCCGTCCAGCAGCGGGAAGAGAGGCTAGTACACCACACACACACACACCACTGTCCCCCGTCAACAGTTATTCCCCACTGTTTGTCATCAGGCCTCTTTGCCACTCGTCGTTATGAGCGCCATGGCATCGAACATAATGAGCTGAAGCTCCGTGTGGAGCCGGGACGTGTTGTTTTGTTCTATACACCGCTGTAGGCAAAGGAGGTGTTGGACATTTATCACTAGTTTCAGGATTTTCCTCCACTGAATCAGGTTTTCACCGTCTGAAGGGACGTGTACCCACATCTGCTCTTGTAGCTTAGCCAATACGAACACACCGTCGCTCTGAAATAACCTGTGATTGGCTAAAGTCTCCCGTCACGGGATAGACTTTCTAAAAACAGAGGCAAGAGGGGGGGCTTAAGTAGAGGTCTGCTCTCAGACCACTTGAATTACTATATGCTGCACGGTTAATATGGATTAATATTGCCTACCCCCCCTTTAATCGAGCTGCCAGGCTTTTTTCAAGTTCTGGGAGAAGTGACCACAATGCGCCTGTTTCAGCCTCCTTGCTTTGGCTCCCAGTATGTTTTAGAATGGATTTTAAGATCTTACTGTTGACTTTTAAGGCTCTCCATGGCCTCTCTCCATGTTACATATCTGACCTCTTAGTCGCTTACGAGCCAGTACGTAGCCTGAGATCATCGGGCAGAGGTCTTTTATCTGTTCCCGAGGCGCCACTGAAAACTACAGGTGACAGAGCTGAATTCTAAGATCAACATGCTAACATGCTCAGAATGACAATGCTTAACATGCTGACATTTAGCTACTAATTAGCAGTAAACAGACTGTTGACCTGATGATGGCGCTAGATGAACTGATAAATAGACCAACATTAACATCCCCAGAGAAAAACATGCTGTTCTGGGTTTGAGGCCAAAAACAGACATTTGGAGACACATGCAGGACACCCCTCTCTCCTGTGGTCCATTAGGACCAAAACCTCATGCCACAAGAACAGTTTCTTCCCATCTGCAGCTGGCCTCATTAACAAGACAGGACCCCCACACCTCACACAATTTTTCTATTTCATATTTATATTTCTTGACTTTTGTAGTACCTGTTCTTTTTATTTTATCTTAATCTTTTCTCTTACTATGTTTTTTGTTATGCACCAAAATACCAAAGCAAATTCCTTGTGTGTGAAAACCTACTTAACCCGCAGTAAACCCGATTCTGATATGCAGGACGCTAAAACACACAAAGCAGCAGAGCACAGAGCCCAAACTAATACGTTATGAATGTGGGTTGTAACAAGAGCAGAAACTGAGGTCAAGGTTGGTTTCTGCATGGCTGGTATACAGTATGTGTGCCTTCACTACGATACAAATAGCAGCATTAGACAACAGAAAGTCTGTATAAGTGAAGATAATAAATGACCAACTGCAGAAAAACAGACAGTGGGTGAAGAGGGAGCTGAGGCAGACTGTAATCTGCACAAAATAAATTGGTCGTGTCTTTACCTGAATACCGAGACAGTCTGACATTCTGACACTGGTAAGTAGGTTGCTCTAAAACTAGTGGGCCCTAAAGGAAAACAGCTCTGCTCCCTGCTGTTCGCTGTCTGAGGGAGGAAATGAGGGAGGTCCGGGGAGACCGTCGAGGAGAAGCAGAACCTAATTGGCTGGCTGGTAGTTTTTATTATAGAACCGAGAAAGCACATGTGTGAAGTGAGACAGAACACATGCTGATCAGATATAACAGGGTCTTTAATAGAAACGCAATCTTTTTCTTCACCCTTTGATCGACTGGAAGTAAAGACTTCAGCAGACAGAGACATGCTGCGCAAAAAGACAAACAGAGGAAATAGTTCAGTGTGTATCTATATATCTAATTATCAATATAACATCCCACATCGCCATCTGATGTGGAATCAGCAAAATCCTGAAGAGTCCTTAGAGAACAATTGGGCCAAAGAGGGCTGAAACCGTCTGGAGGTTACACACTCCTCAGTGGGCGGAAACTTTCTGCAAGTTGAATTTAAAAGGTTCAGGGAACTCAAAATCATGAATTTGTAATTTAACAGGTGTTAACTGTGTTGGTGGTCTTACCAACAGTTACTAGAAATGTCATCAGTTGCTGTTTCTTTCAATCTGTTTGTTTTTTTACTATAATGTTATTAGCCATGCTAGCAGCGTCGCTTTATCTGTCAGCTGGTCCACCACTTTAATCCAGATTAAAATACCTCAACAACTACTGGATGGATTGAAAAAGATATTCACGGTACCCAAATGACATATTCTGATTACTTTCCCTCTAGCGCCACAAGCAGGTCGAAGTTGTCACTTATCCTGTGAAATATAAATAACATGTACGGATTGTTTTACAGACATTCATGGTTCCCAGAGGATGACATGCTAACATTCGCTAATTAGCACTAAAGTACAGCTGAGGCTGATGGGAATGGGGATACGTTTTGCAGGTATTTGTTAAAAAACCAAAGTATTTTGACCTGATGATGGCGCTAGATGAAAAGTCAGAGTATTACAATTCATCCTTCGGGGAACATGAATATTGGAACAAAATTTCATGACAATCCATCCAATACAGTTCTGCAGGACCGAGTCCTAAAACCCTGAAGTGAGTCAGCATGTTAGCTCTTCCTGTTCCCTCGTCTGGAAGTCAGTGGGTTTGTTGAATGGGTTTTTGGTTCGATGCCTGAAATAAGGTCTGTGGTTAACACAAGCGTTTTGTTCTACAACATAAACTCCGTCAGTAAATCCTCCACTGGTGAGTTTTGAAGCTTCTCCGTGTCTTAAAAAAGTCGGTTGCTAACAAGAGTCTAAATGAGACTACAGAGGCTGTCGGGGACATTAAACGTCATCACGCCGAACACAGAAACTCATCGACTCACTCGTCCTCCTTTACAGCCTCGTTGGGTTTATACTGCAAACTGTTCTAACTCAAACTTTCCCAAAGGCTTTTGTAGAAGAGGTCAGTGCTGGAAGCTCAGCGGTGGAGACGCTGAAGTCATGTGACCGTGGTGGAGCTGGTTTACAGCCTAACGTCAGCTTTTTACTGCTGGAGATTGACTTTATGCTTCAAACATCACTAAAGTGGAGTTCATCTGTGAAGATTATCTTTGTCGAGGGAACCAGGGCGATGCTAACTTCTGGGTTGGCCTACAAAAATATGTCATCCCTGCAGCTCTCTATACTTACTACACTGTGGTATTAATACTTTTACTTAAATAAACAATCTGAGTTCTTCTTCCACCACTGGCAGGCTGTAACTCTGCTTCTTGGTAAACTATCATTCGAGCCACAGCTGGTTACTGCCCACGCTGCTCCTCTTCCTCAGATGACCTCTCACTCTGAACCAGATGAAGAATCTCCACAGTCCTCTTGTGACGCTTTAAGTGGGCTTCATGAAAGGAAGATCTCCAGCCATCATCATGAATGCTCATTTCATCGTGCACACTCCATCTTCGGCGTTAGCAGCTCGTCAGGTCCAGCAGACCTCCTCACATGCAGTCATGTCACATGACCACCGAGTGAGGAGTATTTACATTGATTGAGTTTGTCAGTTTATAGTGATTTAATTGTGTACATACAGTGAAAAACACACTGTACATCTGTCTGAGTGACTGGGAGAGTTTCAATTTCAGTTACTCATTTCTGTGTATTTAGCATGAAACTGTCCTGCTGCTGCCCGTTTCCTGCTTCACATGCAGGAGGTTTGATGATAAATGCAGCTCATTACTGGTTTATATTGCACACACATCCCCACAGATCTCTCACTATATTCAACTGGAAGCTAAAAATATGATGTCAGCTCTAATTTTGTCATAACATTTTCTACAAATCCTTTTTAATTTAGGACATGATTCATAGGGTGATTGGGTGGTTCACAGTGACTCATCACTTGAAGGTCTCCTGCGGAGTTTTTCTTGTAAACACACAGCCCTGATCCAGGAAGCAGTCCCACGCCATCTTTGGTTTCACATCCTGTAGTTTGAACTGACATTAATGGAACAGACCTTTCACTATAACTAAAGAAAACATCTTTTACCAAACTGACAAACACGTGTGCAGCATTTAGAAGAAAAAACTCAATTAAATACATTAACACGCTACAAGGAGTGCAAACAACAACGAAAATGTGTGATGAACGGCTGGGACACGCTCCTTGTTGCCGTGGTTTGTGACTCATGAAGTTATTGAAGTTGGCTATCCATAAGTGAGCTGTGTGTTGATACCAGTGTTTTTCAATTTCTCTTTTTCTACAATATCTGGACATGAGGCTGGATATATTCTATATTCTTCTTATTGTCAAATACCAAACCAACAGCATGTCAGTCCGTCTCTCAGTCCTGTCTGAGGCTCATTGGTGCATTGGAGCCCATTGGTTCCTACTGTGTGACGGCCCAAACACAGGGTAAGACCCAAGAGCAGGAACCACACAGGAGATGAGGATAAAATTCAGAGAAAATCCTTTACTTGCAGATCCGAGGTCATACACAGATGAGACAGTTAACAAGGCAGAGGTACAGACAGGGAGGAGGCAAGGGTGAGTCCCAAAAACAGTCACAAGGTTCAAAACACAAGAGGCTGGCAACCAAATCCGATGGGCAAAGGCACAGGCGAAAACCGAAGGTAACAGGCAAAGGGTCGAAACACACGAGAGAACAAAAAACGGCATAGACACGCTGGAGAGGTTGACACTAGGTAACAAGACAATCTGGCAACTGGCAAAGGGAAGAAGACTGGTATATATACAGAGGGAGCTGATTGGCAATGGGACACAGGTGACTGGGGATAATTGGCGGGAAAAGGAACAAAGACAGGAAGTAAATAGGGCAATGAAAACCACACACAGGACTGTCACAATAAAACAGGAAATGCTTAAGAGTCTGAATGATTCATGACATACTGAAGACGTAAATCTAAAAACTCCTCACAAATATAAAGTTTCATGTTTCAAACAGCTGCTCGCTGTAGTTTTTATCAAACAAACAGGAGGAAATAGTGCATTTGTTGGGGACTATTTTCAGCAGTGGATGAATCCACATTTGGTGCTCTAGTGAGTATTTGGGGCAGCAGGACGGTGTGTGTGGGAGTCCAAATAAACTTCAGTGTGTCTGTTCATGGTAAAGAAGGAAAAAAAAATATATATATTGCTTTACGGTTAACAATGCTTTATTCAAGAGAAACTGCAGGGATTAAACCTATTAATATTAGCAGAGGTCAACAGCAGCCTGATGCTTCTCATAGATTAGTTTAATAACAGTAGAATGACGTCCACTGAGATGCTTACATCCTCCAATTCCTCTGATTTTTGCTCCAACTGCTGATACACCCAGGCTGCTAAGCCTCCACCTGCTATAACAGGATCTGTTGAGATTACCATGGCTGTTAGAGTGATCATATGGCACAGAGCTGCTGCCCTGGCTCTGCTCTGTATGTATACACCAGGGTGGATTTGATTCCTTCAGCATGCTTGCTGGGTAAGCAGGGAGCAGCTTGATGCAGAGCCATGAATGCCAAACACAACCATTTGTTGCTCTAAATGGTTTTATCCTGTAATGCAGTGTCCCTCACTGAAATAATCAAATAAATGACAACTTTCACCATATTATTTTCTTTATTTTCATCTGTCTACAGGGCACGTTAGTGTAACTTCAGAGATTTGTCTTTAACTGAGTGTGGAAGCTTTTGCACAGTGAACATGGTGACAAGAACGGCACTTGAAATGTGATTTCAGCCTTAAAAGGAGACTAAATCTGTCTGTGGAAGCATATTTGGGAGGTTGCATTTACAGGCTGCTGTATCCTTGTAAAATATAAATGCACTTAATTTAATATATTAATGACATGATTAGTGCAATTTAAAATATACCAAAATACACTTTAGTGCAGTTGACAGTGCTATTTTAAGACACCATTAAAACCCCATTGGGACTGGATTTCTGTCTTTAGGGGAGGTGGGGTGATTTTAACATCACCTGCTCTGGTCAGTGATTTTAATAATTAATTTCTAGACGTTTGTTCTGGATGGACATCAGAGATAATGATCTCCTCGGGAAGTGGAAGTCACACTGAATGATTCAATATGTGTTTCATGTCTGTGAGTTCAGATCTGACTGAGTGAGGACTCTGTGTGTGAATTTTGACTCTGATTCACCTCCTGCAGCATCTTTGCTTCCCCTTCAGCTCTCCGGCGCCCCCTGAGGAGGCTTTTTCTCTTGTGTCTTTGTCCTGCTAAATGTCTGTTACAGAGCAGATCCTGTCATTTCACCATGGTTAAAATGTCCAGCATAGCTACTAACTGTATATAGTTCAAACTAACTAACTGTATATAAAGTAGTTAAAACTAGCTAACTGTATAATATAGTTAAAACTACTGTAAAGTAGTTAAAACTAAAGCAGTTAAGACTAGAGAACTGTATATAAAACACATACTTTTGCTTTTGATAATGTAAGTACATTTTTCTAAAAAAAAATTTTAAATGCATGACTTTTACTTGTAATGGAGTATATTTACATTGTTGTACTGGTACTTTTACTTAAGTAAAGTATTTCTTCCACCACTGCAGAAGGAAAATACCCTTTTTTCCATGCAAGCAGAAATGATTTCTTCCTGTACAGTGACCTGTGTATGTGTGTACACACAGAGCGAGATAATGACGGGCGAACAGCTGAGACTACTGAACAGTTTATGCTGACCATCTGCAGAGCGGCACCCTGGGAAATTAAGTGAGCAAGCACTGTTAATTAGTGGATGATGTTTATGAATAAACATCATTTACTGGTGATAACTGCATGTCTGTGTATTATTGTTGTGGTGGCAGAAGTACTCAGATCATTTACTTCGGTAAATGTACCAATACGTCAATGTAAAAATACTCCATTACAAGTAAAAGTCCTGCATTAATTAACTTGAGTAAAAGTACTGAGGTATTCTCAGCTTCATGTAGTTAAAGTATCAGTAGTAAAAGTACACAAGTATTATCAGCTTCATGTAAAAACTAGAATATTTCCCTCTGAAATGTAGCGGACTAGAAGTGTAAAGTAGCATAAAATGGAAATACTCAAGTAAAGTACAAGTACCTCAAAACTGTATTGAGTAAACATACTCGGTTGCAACTTGCGATCATCATTTCCGGTAGATGCACAATTGCCATGTTTGATTTGAGACACCACCACCCTGTCGAAATTCATACACTACACAAGTACATAGTGTAGGCCTACACAGTGTACTACATGGAAGTGTACTACATGAAGTATCCGAAATGAAACACAGCATTCGGTCTTTTTCTTCACACCGACCTAAATATCGTCTCCTTTATCAGACCTGAAAACCAGCACAAAATGTTTTCCATGGAGCCAAATATTAAAATGCAAATGGTGCAGAGGTAAATTAGACGACTATCGAATGAGGTTTGGAATGACAGTCGCACAGTTATAACCTCAACATGTGGAACTGCCTCCATAACTCGATTATGGCAGCTCACACACGATTTTATGACTTAAAAAAAAAAAAGTAGAAACATCCGATTTCAGGCCTCCAGCGCTGCTCTCTCTGCAGATGATGACTTCACCATCCATCCTGACCCAGTCACACCACAAACACTGTGACAGTCTATTCCCCCTTTTCCATTTCAAGAAAATATCCAACTTCTCTCTGCCATCTAAACTCTCTCCCTGCATTCACCCACTTTTTTTATGTCGAAGTCACATAAAAAAAATCCTGACTCATTTTGAGAATTGATTGCATGCACATACAGTAATGATATATTTCACCATGAGTTTGTCTCTCAGTGCTGCTACTGTCTCAGTTAGGAAGGGATGAGGTAATAACACTTCGACAGGCCCGTCTCCTAGAAATTACATTTATATCATTAATTTGCGCAAATGCCAATACATGAGAGAAATGTAATGCTGCTTGAATTTTGTTTTTTATCTACTAGGAATTGTTGTTAATGAACGTATCTGCAAGGCTGCAAAATGTTGACAACATATTTCATTAGTTTTCCTGCAAAATCCACTTGTACAGTAGCAACTAAAGCATGATTAAAGTTTTTATGTTCTTGTTTAAGGTTCGGTAAAGATGGTGGTCGACGACGTGTTTACTTTATTAACATTTTACTGAAACCACCATCTTTCTCTAACCTTAACGGAATAGTTTGGACATGTCGGGAAATCGTCTTCTTCTCTTTCTTGCTGAGATTTTCAGATTGATACAGCTACAGTCAGGAGCTGGTTAGCTTTGAAGAGGTGGTCACACAGCATGCTTGAATGTTTGCTTTGTGGCTCGTTCAACAAGCTGCAGGACAAGATGTGTGTTCAAGTTTGTAAGTTAGTTAAGAAGGAGACGTTAGCATGAAGCTAATGTGGGTAGTTGTTCAGAGTCTGTGGCTCTTGTGTTGTGTAGCAGGCTGTTGATTGGCTCAGCGTGACCACTGACATAAATGGAGCGACACCTGCGAGCTCGTTCAGCCGGTCAACTCGAGCTGCACTGCTATAAACACACGACACGCCTCACTCTCCTCCTGGCGGTCTATTTAAACTGCAAAATTTCCCATCTCTCCCTCTGCCTGTCAATGCCACTGCTGCCCTGCATCAGTACTGCCGCTTGTTCTTTAAGCTCCACCACCACCCAGCATCCACCTGCAGGCTCCGGCGGGGGGGGTAAGATATTTGCTTATCACTCCCCAAAATCTCTCTGTAAACATATCTGCGGGGAGTGACGAGGTCGGGGGCCTGGACGCCAAACTCTAACTCTGTTCTGCTGCTATAATTAACATTTCAAATGGGAGTTGTCTGACTGAACTGCTTCATGCAAGATTTGAGATGCGAAGGTCTCCACCTATGTAGACGGAGAACTTTCGGTATTTTGTTAAATTAATATAAAACTAGGTGGCGCCATCATGAAACAAAGAAAAATGTAAAATGTAAATTTTGATTTCTGATTTTTTCAGGAGAAAACAGAACAAGTGATTTACAGAACGGATATTTATGCTGTAGCAGACAAAACATGCAATTTAATTTCAGTTGGACTTCTACAGTTCCAGTTCAAATCTGAAGTTCTTTTTGTGACTGAAGTCTTTCGTCTGCAGCTCTGGAGAAACTGTGAGTTCAGTGTTGAACTGGTTCACTATCAGCCCTCACACTAACATGAAGGGAAACTCTGAGGCTCCATGAAGAAATACAGCAGTCTGTAAACGCTTATCATCCTGCTTTTTCAGGCTTTCTGAAATGAATGGAAGAGTGTTTTTTTTTCTCCTCCTATCTTTGCTTTTTCTTGGATGACATCATGTATTAATGCAGCTTTTACAGTTGCTGTTCAACACCGGATTTCAGAGTGTAAGGCCGGCGTTTCAGAGCTAAAGCCCGGACTGCACTTGGATGTCTGTTAGTGTGTAGATTTGTATGTGTGTGCGTGTGTGTGTGTGTGTTCCTGGGGAAAGATGTTACGGCTCAGCAGAAAAAACGGCTGAGAGATGAATGTTGCTCCCGACCTGAAAGTCTCTGTGGACTAATACCCAAACAGTTAATACACACATTCTGTACACACAGGCTCTTTTTCTTCCTCACAAAGCCACACACACACACACACACATACACACACACACACACACACACACACACAGGCACGGGTATTTATACAAGACACACTTGTACAAATGTTGTTACACTCCAGCACATCATTGTGCTGTGTGGTCACAGTTTCTGGGATGTGAGCTGTTTTGTTTGAACAGCAGCCCGGTTTCAACCAACATTTGTGGGTTTACGTCGTCTTCTATGATGTTAAACTGAATATCTTTGGGGACGTGTTGTTTTGTTCTATCCACCGCTGTAGGCAAAGGAGGTGTTGGACATTTATCACAAGTTTCAGGATTTTCCTCCACTGAATCAGGTTTTCACCGTCTGAAGGGACGTGTACACACATCTGCTCTTGTAGCTTAGCCAATACGAACACACCGTCTCTCTGAAATAGCCTGTGATTGGCTAAAGTCTCCCGTCACGGGATAGATTTACTGAAGCCTGAAAACAGAGGCAAGAGGGGGGGCTGAAGTAGAGGTCTGCTCTCAGACCACTTGAATTACAATATGCTGCACGGTTAATATGGATTCTTTGACCAATGACGGCAAAAGAAAACTGCCTACACTAACGTTAAATGGCTGCTTCGGCTCCGTCAGATCACTGCTGGGCTTCAAGTGAAATACGTGGTGAGCAGACTGTGAGCACGACCCAGACAGCTTCCTCTGAGGACAACACCTGCATGACATTTCCTGTGACACACATTTATACAAATATATCAAATATATCTTCAGTCCTGTTTCTGCGCACACACGAGCGTCCTCCATCCCTTTTCTGTCTCCTTCTGTTTCTCTCTGCGTCACAACGACTTGGCACTGTTGTGTGGTGTTGTTGTGTTGTGTTGTGGTGTTGTTGTGTTGTGTGGTGTTGTTGTGTTGTGGTGTTGTGTTGTTGTGTTGTTGTGTTGTGTTGTGGTGTTGTGTTGTGTGGTGTTGTTGTTTTGTGGTGTTGTGTTGTTGTGTTGTGTTGTGGTGTTGTGTTGTGTGGTGTTGTGTTGTGTTGGTGTGGTGTGGTTGTGTGGTGTTGTTTTTGTGTTGTGTGGTGTTGTTGTGGTGTTGTGTTGTGTGGTGTTGTGTTGTGTGGTGTTGTGTTGTGTGGTGTTGTGTTGTGTTGGTGTGGTGTGGTTGTGTGGTGTTGTTTTTGTGTTGTGTTGTGTTGTGTGGTGTTGTTGTGTTGTGGTGTTGTGTTGTGTGTTGTTGTTGTTCAGTGTCATTTGTGTTATTATTTGTTGTATTTAATGGTGCTGTCATTATTATTGTTATGTGGGTGTTCCATTGTTGTGTGGTGTTGTTGTGGTGTTGTGTTGTGTGGTGTTGTGTTGTGTGGTGTTGTGTTGCGTATTTATTGTTGGTGCTGTGTTTAGTGTGGTGTTAATTTATTGTTATGGTATTGTGATTACCCATTGGTTGTGTGGTGTTGTTTTTGTGTTGTGTTGTGTTGTGGTGTTGTGTGGTGTTGTTGTGTTGTGTGGTGTTGTTGTGTTGTGTTGTTGTGTTGTGGTGCTGTGTTGTGTTGTGTTGTGTTGTGTTGGTGTGGTGTGGTTGAGTGTAATGAAACGGTGAACTTTTGTTAGCCAAGCTGTAATTGGCCAAATCAGCAGAGCTTTCCCACGCTCCACAAAACACAGTTCACTGGATTCACTATCAGTGATGGTGCGCACACACACACACACACACACACACACACACACACACACACACAGAAGCAGGACTGTAATATCAGCATGTATTGTGCTCCAGGGCGACCCACAGGTCCAGCGCTGATTTAAAAACTCTGTGTTTTCATGCGAGTCTGTGGCTGCACTCTGAGTTTTGTGGTCGAACGTTATGGTACAGTGTGTGTGAATGTGTGCGTGTGCGTGTGTGTTCTGAAAGTAAAACCGACAAAGTCTTTGAGGTCCAACTACAGCCACAAATCTGATGTGGAGACATTAAACATTACAGGTTTAAACTTTACACCTGAGATGCTCCGCCCCTCCTAACCCTGCTCTCTCTCTCTCTCTCTCTCTCTCTCTCCTCTCTCTCTCTCTCTCTCTCCTTTCTCTCTCTCTGTCTCTCTCTCCTCTCTCTCTCTCTCTCTCTCTCTCTCTCTCCTCTCTCTCTCTCTCTCTCCCTCTCCTCTCTCTCTCTCCTCTCTCTGTCCCTTTCTCAATTTGTTTTCTATTTCAATTGAATTGGCTTTATTGGCATGACATTTTGGATCAAACATTGCCAAAGCAAAAAGTCAAACAATAAAATATTTATTATTTATATTATTTATTATTTACAATTTAAGTAAATAATAAAATAGATGAAAAGAAAGAAAATATCTTACATTAAAATATATGTTTTGCTTTATGACGTGCAGTTAACATATTCTCCTGCCAGTTCTAAAGTAGAGCTGTCTTCTCCCAGCAGGGGTTGAATGTGTCTGTCTTTTGGGATTTTCTCTTTGAATTTGAGGAAGAAATCTTCTCTAATTTCTTTGTATTTTGGAAGATTTGTGAGAAAATGAATTTATGTCTCAACTTCTCCTGTTCCACAATGGATACAGATTCTCTTCGCTCTTTTATTTCCAGCCGTTCTCTCTTATGGCGACCAGTTTCAACAGCCAGTTTATGGTCACTGAGTCTATATCTGGTTAGGGTTTGTCTTTTTATAGGATGTTTCATTTGGGTTAAATATGGGGCTAATTGAAATTCTCTCTGTCTGTCTGTCTCTCTCTCTCTCTCTCTCTCTCTCTCATCCTGTCTGTAAACAGCCCCCCCCCCTCCAGTTTGATGTTTATTATATTACAATCTAATCTAATTCAGTGGGAAACACTGTGTACACACACAGATATACACACACACACACACACACACACATATATATACATGCTGTATATGTAGATGCAACAAAGGTCCCCAGCTAGATTAAACTGTGGACGTTGTGGATATGTGGTGTGCGCCTTAACCATTCAGCTGTGTGTATATATGTGCATATATATATAATTATTATAATTATAAAGATTATTATGGTGTTTCAGTCTCTATTTGAGGCTGAATGAATGTGAACATAATCCACTAATGTAATATTTATCATGACTTCTGTTCTGTGTGATGATGAAAACACCACAAGATGCATCAACAGCTGCATGAAAACAGAAAGTAGAGGTTGGAAAACAGACTCAGCACGTAGGGACAAAAAATAATCAGCACTATAGCTCTGTTACTTTTTAATTTCAGGCCCTGTATTATATATTCCTACTGGGACAGATCTGGCAGGGTTTGGTAACTTTGCAGTGAGTTTACTTCACATTAACATCACTATCATATTTCATATTTTACATTTTTCTATATAACTTGTGACTTGTGTTGCTTCTCCTCACTAACTATAATTACCCTGCAGTCCTGATGTCACTGTCTCTGTTCCCTTTCGCCGTAATGATGCAGCTTTAATTTAGGTTTTCCACCCTGAACTTCAAAGGTATGAACATAAAAAAAGACACCTGTACAGCAGCAGTGAAAATGCTTACTTCTGCCTCCACCATGAACATCCTGCTGCTACCCTGAGAGATGAGTCCGACCAGAGTCTCCTCTTTCATTTGAGACTGAGCCCCGCTGTGAGTAATCACATTATACACCTGCACGACTGCAAAGTTGAAAAGGTTAAAGACAGGAAGGTAAAGGTTAAGCCGTATTGATTTGGAACAAAAGAGGGGAGGATGGATGAGTAGAGGGGGAGGAGAGAGGGAGAGTAAATGTAAGAGAGGAGGAGGGAGGAGGGAGGTAAAGGAGAGTTTGAGGCTGAAGATAAAAAAAGAGTTTGCTGCAACTATTTATGAATCACCTGAGGAGGAAAAGCTGCTAATGGAGAGCAAGACAGAGACAGAGAGACAGACAGAGAGAGAAGAAAACCAACGACAGCAAGGTCAGAACAGAGAGAGACAGACAGAGAGAGACAGACAGCAGGGTAACCAGACAGACAGATACTGTAGACAGTGTGTTATATAGAAAGTGGCAGATAGTCTTTCCATTGACCCTCATTGCTTTTCTTCAGTCTGTATCCTCATAGCTTCCTTCTCTCCTTCTTCTCTCCTTTGGTTTCCTCTCCTCAGAATTTCATCTGTGGTTCCCTGTTTCCTTTCCTCTTCTTGCCTCCTCTCCTCTTGTTTCCTCATCTCTCTTCTCCTGCCATCTTGTTTCCTCTCTTATCCTCATAATTTCATCTCCTCTGGTTCTGTTTCCTCTCCTTATCGCCTATCCTCTCGTTTCCACTCCTGTCTTTCTTCATCTCTCTTTTCCCCTTGTTTCCTCTCCCCTTGTTTCCTCTCCTCTTTCCTTTTCTCTCTTACCCTCTTGTTTCCTCTCCCCTTGCCTCCTCTCCTCCTCTCAGACTTCTCCATAAAACCTTTGTTTTTACACTTTAATGCTCCTCTCTGCTCCCTCATCCCTCGCTCGCAGCTCTCTGTCGTAGTTGATGGAGAAATTCAGGCTTCAAAAGAACATCGACCCTTTACACCTCCAACACACACACACACACACACACACACACACACACACGAGAGTAGTAATTGCACACATATGGCTGTACAAACGCCACACTGCTCTTACACTAATAGGTTGTCAACACACACTTCATTAAGATGCACAAACACACAGAATAATGAAATTCAACCTGATGGAAACAGCCGGCGTAACCATGGGGGGGGGCATTTCCTCTGATGAAATGAGGAAAGAAGCAAATCCTGAGGGAGAGGAGAGGGGGAACTGACAAATCTGCAGGCTGCAGATAAACACAGAGGTGAAGAAGAGCAGGGAGTAAGATGGTGGGAGATAGAGGGGTGTCTATAGAAGCAACAGAAGAGGAAAACCTGAATGAAAGGCTGAGCTGGTGGATTTACAGCCTCTGATCAGACCTTGACCCGGAGCCTGAGCTGTTAAAACCTGAACACTACAGCACTTCTGAGGACTGGACCATGGCCCGAAACTAAATCCAAAACATAAAACCTTAAACCTGGACTCACATCAGGCCAGACCTAAACCATATTCTATAACACAGACCCTACACTCCAATCCTAAAATCTTTAAATACTGATATAAAAGAAACATGTAATAATAGTCTTGTATCATCTACGAATTGTAACGCTACCATTGTAGTAAATAATGACTTTGAAGGTGATAACTCACAACTCATATATCTGTGGGTTTTGTCACACCTATTATTTATCTTATATCTGGGAAACATCAGACCATCAAGCGTCACGGCCACGCCCCCGTGAAGATTCGCGCTGTCACGTAACGAGAGAAACAGGAAAATACTGAAGAGCTGTTGTGTAGCAGGTTGTAAAACTAAAAACAACCACATTAATAACCAACACTTTCACACTGAGATTTGAGGCACATAAGATGCATGAATATTCAGTGTCAGTGTGGTGAACAGTGAATGATGCTGCTGACAGTTACTACTGATGGATAACGTTAGCTTGAGTGGGAGGCTGCTGGAGTAAAGTCACACAGTACAGCAGCATCACACCGTCTCTCCAGCTCAAACAGTTGGATATCAACAGGTTGCTCATTTACACACTTAGCCTAACGATACCTGCTGATTCAAACAGATATGAAGGGATGTCCAGATAGGCATGTGTGGAAACGGTGTTGGGTCATTGATCCTCTTGGATGGGGGAGGTCTGAAGGCGGCTAACTGATCAACCTTAATTTATTAGAGGTATCGCGAACAACAGGTAGCAAAATGACTGTTAAACTTATCTTTAACACAAAGGTTTGTTTAACATGAAATAATGCATATAAACTTGTCAAAACTGTGATCCAAACACACGTCAAACTGCATTGACTTCTATAGGATCTTCAGTTTTCTATCCCCCAAAAAAGGGGCGTGGCCATGACGTTTCATACCCGTGTATGACACGCTCCACGCTCCACGTTTTGGAAGTATAGTTCCCATAATGCTTTGGGGGATGTAAACAGGAAGTATAATGTGAGTTGGAGTCTGAGGTTTGTTTAAAACCTTATTAATCAGCTGACTGCTCATGTTGACTTCTGTTTTCTTATATTTTTAAATGAATATTATCACCAATAAGAGTGATGGTCAAAATAACAAAACTGAATTTTCCTTTATTATTATGAATCTGTGGCAATGCAGTCACATTATCACTCATGACCAAGTGAACCAGCACAGTCTCCCCTTAAAGCAGTGCACCCCCCACCACCACCATGAGTCCGAGCTGTCGTAAACCTGCAGCATGGCACGCATGAATATGGCATGAACAGATAATGGCTCTGTTTTCTGTCTGTAAACCGACGAGTCACACAGAAACCACGTGTGCAGGAGAGACTAACAGCACACATTATTCTTCTGCTCTCCTGCACTTTTGTTTTTAGTGATTTGCCAGAATACATTCAGTTAGTTTTGGCTGATTTAACACAGTTATACCGCTGCTGTTGTGCCACTATTACAATAGTTTGCTTAATATATTTATGTGATTGCACAAACTGATACTACCACTAATATTCTTCATGACTGAAGGGTTTATTTTGATTTTACAGATAGACGTGTGGAATTATTACTTTTTATTTGTATTATCTTTTATCAAAATGGTTCAATACAGCAAATCAAAAGACAAACTTTACACTGTAGACGTGTCAGAACAGCAATACAGTTCATCACATCCACACAGTTACAGTGAAGGTGTGGGAGGCTACAAGTCAAGATCATCAAGTGCAAGACAAATTGTGTGTGTGTGTGTGTGTGTGTGTTGTGTTTGGTTGCGGTAAGTTAACGTGTTTGTGTAAATGCATGTGTGTGATGGTGTAAAGGTGGAAGATTAATAAATTACAGCAAATAAACAAAAAGAAAACCTGTGAGAGTCTGCAGCCACGCTAGCAGCTCTAACATCAGCAGGCTAACATGCTGATGTTTAGCAGCTATAATGTTCACCATCTTAGTTTAGCCTGTTAGCATGCTAACATTAGCTAGTTAGCAGTAAACAGAGAGCAGCCGAGGCTGATGGGAACGTCTGTAGTTCTGCAGGTGTCTGTGTTGGACACATTAACATGTTGACCTGATGGTGGCGCTAGATGAAGAGTCAGAGGATCAGCAGAGTTATTACAGTTCATCCTGAGGGGAACATGAACGATGAAGCACATTTCATCACAATCCATCCCATAATAGTTGTTGAGATGTTTCAGTCTGGATCAGAGTGGCTGCTAACATGGCTGATAAAATTCTGTTCTAACAAAACAAATAAGTTATGTTTATTATCTTTTTAACAGACACACAAGCACTCACATGCTAAAAATCAGCAGCTAATTGAATCTGAATTCCTAGTATTTAACCCGGTTTACCACCAGTGAAACTCCTACCCACAAGCTTTTCAGCTTCCTGTTTTTGAGGGCTGATTCCCTTTCTCAGCCCCCGTCACCCCTCCTGATGGTGTATCCCTCCTAATCCCGTCCTGACTCCAGCTAAGCTACAGGTGTGCCTCGTGCCTCTGGTGACACAAACATCCTGCCACATCATGCACATGTGGTTCACTAAGCTCAAATGAAATAACACAACCCGTTATTGATGTTCAGACCAGTTTGTGCTGGTGGGAAACCAAGACTTAACATGAACCCACTCTGCCAACCAGTCCTGCCACAGCTAGACACCCAAATCTCTCTCTGCGTGTGCCTGCATTCATGCATGTAGCACATGGACATGTGGGAACGTGTGCAAAGCCGGCTCGGTGGTCAACAAAGAGACGCTGAGCAGGATAATCATAATGCCATTATCATGTGTTAATGTTGACTGAGCACAGACAAACTGCTCCTGGCTCAGTACTACATATACTACAGCTTTACAGTAAATTGTTGTGAGTCCACTTACAAAAATAACTCTTAAATCAACATTTTTATTCAGTCTACATGACAATAGAGCTTTTTCACAGCTTTTGACAGCAGGAAAATAACATTAACAATGGCTGCATTCCATTTAGAAGAGCCAGTTCCAGGGCTCTGGGGCCACTTGCATAAAACTACGCCTATTCTTTGACTAAAATATAACTTTAAGTCAGACTTGCCATAGACACTTAAATGTACCTGTTGCATAAAGCTTCCCTATGACTAATGTAAGACTGACTTAGATAGCCTGTAGCACAATGCATTATGGGTGAGATAAGACACTTCACAGAAAAGAAAAAATGGCAGATGCAAAAGCGACACTTAGCAGCGGAAGATCGACATGTTTTACAGCTGCTGAAAACCTGCTGGAGGAATACAACGCTGAAAAAAGTGTTATTTAGTTTTAATCAACTCAACAGAAAACTGAAGCGAAAATAATTTCAATTCAGTTCAGTTCAGTTTTATTTATATAGCATCATATCATAACAAAGTTATCTCAGGGCACTTTTTCATATAGAGCAGGTCCAGACCGACTCTTTGTATTTACAGAGACCGACAGTGGCAAGGAAAAACTCCCTTTGACAGGTAGAAACCTCGAGCAGAACCAGAACCAGAGGGGGAGGGAGGAAAGAGAACATACAGCAACACAGTACAGTTCCACATACAGATGTAAACTAATAGTTATGGTAATGGTATTGATGTTAATATTAACAGAAATAATACTAAGAGCAATATTATAATAGTAATACTAATAATAAGAGCAGTAACAGTAATAGCAGCAACGGGTGCAGAGCAGGAACACGGGGGCAGCAGGTGGCTGCAGAGAGAGAGA
Source organism: Macquaria australasica (assembly GCA_005408345.1). Taxonomy (NCBI): domain Eukaryota; kingdom Metazoa; phylum Chordata; class Actinopteri; order Centrarchiformes; family Percichthyidae; genus Macquaria; species Macquaria australasica. The sequence goes on from SEMN01001485.1 coordinate 21,182, forward strand.
GAGGAGAGAAAGCACACAACTACGGGAAGAAGTTGAATTAGTAACAAGCATTGATGGATATGAGGGCGTACAGATGGAGAGGAAGAGGAGGAGAGAGGAGCTCAGTGCATCATGGGAAGTCCCCCGGCAGTCTAGGCCTATAGCAGCATAACTAAGGGGTGGCTCAGGGGTCACCTGAGTCAGCCCTACTATAAGCTTTATCAAAGAGGAAAGTCTTAAGCCTACTCTTAAATGTGAGGAGGTTGTCCGCCTCCCGTACACAAACTGGGATCTGGTTCCACAGGAGAGGAGCTTGATAGCTGAAGGCTCTGGCTCCCATTCTACTTTTAGAGACTCTAGGAACCACAAGGAACCCTGCATTCTGGGAGCGCAGTGCTCTAGTGGGATAATAGGGTACTATGAGCTCTTTAAGATATGATGGTGCCTGACCATTTAGGGCTCTGAAGGTGAGGAGAAGGATTTTAAATTCTATTCTGGATTTTACAGGGAGCCAGTGTAGAGAAGCTAATATTGGAGAAATATGATCTTTTTTTCTGGTTCTTGTCAGTAAACGTGCCGCAGCATTCTGGATCAGCTGGAGAGTCTTAAGGGACTTATTGGGGCAGCCTGTTAATAGAGAGTTGCAATAATCCAGCCTAGACGTAACAAATGCATGGACTAGTTTTTCTGCATCTGTTTGAGATAGGATGTGCCTGTGCAATGTTGCGTAAGTGAAAAAAGGCAGTTCTTGAAGTTTGTTTTATGTGGGAGTTAAAGGACATATCCTGATCAAAGATAACTCCAAGATTCCTTACTGTGCCACTGGAGGCCAGGGCAATGCCATCTAGAGAAACTATATCTTTAGATAATGTGTTTCGAAGGTGTTCGGGGCCAAGTACAGTTTACAGCTTGCAGTTTAGCTAATTGATTGGTTTCATCTGGCTTGATTGATAAATATAATTGGGTATCATCTGCATAACAATGAAAATTTATGGAGTGCTTCCTAACAATATTGCCTAAAGGAAGCATATATAAGGTGAATAGAATTGGTCCAAGCACAGAACCTTGTGGAACTCCGTGACTAACTTTGGCGTGCATAGAGGATTCATCATTAACATGTACAAACTGATATCGATCTGATAAATAGGATTTAAACCAGCTTAGTGCGGTGCCTTTAATGCCAATTAAATGTTCTAGTCTCTGTAATAGAATGTGATGGTCAATGGTATCGAATGCGGCACTAAGATCTAGTAAGACAAGTACAGAGACAAGTCCTTTGTCAGATGCAATTAGAAGGTCATTTGTAACTTTCACCAGTGCTGTCTCTGTGCTATGATGCACTCTAAATCCTGACTGAAAATCCTCAAACAGCTTATTGATGTGTAGAAAGTCACACAACTGATGGCGTGTAGTCCAGTAATAGGAATTCAAAAGTCATTAAATAATGGTCTGATAAAAAAGGATTCTGTGGAAAGACTATTAGATGTTCAGTTTCTATGCCATAGACAAGAACAAGGTCGAGGGTGTGGTTAAAACAGTGAGTGGGTTTATGTACACTCTGACAGAAGCCAATCGAATCTAGTAATGAGATAAACGCAGCACTAAGGCTATCATTTTCTACATCCACATGAATATTAAAATCACCTACAATAATTATTTTATCTGTTTTAAGGACTAAACCTGAAGAACTCTGAGAATTCAGATAAAAATTCAGAGTACGGTCCAGGAGCTCGGTACACTATAACAAATACAATTGGCTGTAGTGTTTTCCAGGTTGGGTGTGAAAGGCTAAGAACAAGGCTTTCGAACGAGTTATAATTTAATTTAGGTTTAGGTTTGATTAATAGGCTTGAGTCGAAGATGGCTGCAACTCCACCTCCTCGGCCTGTGCCTCGAGGAATGTGAGTATTAATGTGACTGGGGGGAGTGGATTCATTTAGGCTAACATATTCATCTTGACACAGCCAGGTTTCAGTAAGACAAAATAAATCAATATTATGATCTGATATTAGATCGTTTACTAGAACAGCTTTAGATGAGAGAGATCTGATGTTTAAGAGTCCACATTTAATTCTCCTATTTTGTTGTACTGTTGCAGTGGTGGTTTTACTTTTTATTAGGTTTTTATGTGTAACTCCTCCTCTGTTTACTTGTGTTTTAAATAATTCAAGTGGTCTGGGGGCAGACAACCTCTCTGTGGAGTTTAGGGTGGGTAACTGCTCTAATGGAAGCGCAGAGAAGCGTGTAGGACTGCAACTCTGCCTCCTGGTCTGGACCACAGACTGTATTAAGTCTATGGTCTGAACTCTGAGTTGTCATGGCTTTGGGCCACTAATAAATTCGGCCAGATTTCTAGACATGAGAGCGGCTCCATCCAAAGTGGGATGAATGCCATCTCTCCTAATCAGACCAGGTCTTCTCCAGAAAGTCCGCCAATTATCTACAAAGCCCACATCATTACCTGGACACCACCTCGACAACCAGCGGTTGAATGATGACATGCGGCTATACATGTCATCGATAGGAAGATCAGGTAGGTTAAATAACAGAGAAGGTAAACAGCATAAATCCGTTCGGTCTTTACAACCGTCAAAGATGCTTTCCCCGGTGATCGCCTCGGTAACGCCTGATGCATCAGACAGCAGCACCACAGGTAACAGCAACATCCTCAATGTGTTAATGAAATATCACACAACAACATTTGTAACATAGCCTAATGACAGTCAGTGTTACTGTATCTGTATACCTGTGTCTAACAGACTGTTGCCATAGCAACAAAGCTCTCACCTCAGGCTTAGCCAGGGGAAGAGGTGGCTAACTTTCCTACCTGAAATTAAGTCAGTCTTAATATTTATGCAACAAACAGGCTTAATTGGACCAGGCTAACCTGACGATTTAAGACCAGTCTAATGCCAAGACTAGTCTTAAACTAAGTTTATGCAACTGGCTCCTGGTTGTTGTGTATGCTCACTCAATGACATGGCTTACTGGGACACTAAATGGAATGGAGCCATTGTTAATGTTGTTAGTAACACCTGTGCTTCTCCTGCTTTGACAAGTCACAATGTCCACCGTGAAAAGGGTCTATTTCTCAGTTAGCTTCTCCTGGCAAACGCTCCCACAGCTTCTGTCAGTCACTCGTCACACTGCCGTCCTACTAGTTAGTGCAGAATAACTATATCAGCCGCTGGCCAACATGCTACAATGTCACACTGAATAATGAAGGGTAAATGAAACAGTAACTCAGTGTGATGCTCCATTCATACTGAAGATGACGTTGCTTATTCAGGCAGATATAATGACACTGATTATACTGAAAAATGCAGAGGACATCATCTCCTTTTGTTTTGTTTTGTTTTATGAGAAAGAAACGGATTTAAGACGGAGCTGTTGAAACACACGGTGACCCATGTGCTCTTGTGCTTCCAGCGTTTTCGTACGAACCACAGAGCCACCGCTGCCACCCTGGGTAAGATTAATACTGAGCACAAAGAGCCAGACATGCTGCCAAATAAGACTTCCAAAAGGACACGTCCTTTACCTCTGGCTAAACACACACACACACACATTTACACACACTACACTCTCCTCCGCTGTCTTTTATACAACAGCCATGACAGAGGAGAGGACAGCTAGCCCTGAGCTACAATCCTGTGAAAACCATTCAATAAACAGCTGAATCTCTGCTTCATTATACCGCTGCCAAGGGACCGCCGTTCACACAGACACTATTTACATGTTGTAATTTGTCAGCAACATTAATGCAATGCACAATAGCAATTCAATACGCTGTGAATACAACAAGATCAGCCTGTGAGGAAAAGACAGGAGGAAGAGTGTGTGCAAGGACTGAGGGAGGGAAAAACTGATTTACAGGGAGAATTAGGCAAACAGGGCTACACACACACACACACACACACACACACACACACACACACACACACACATAGAAACACACATGTACACACCATGTGCAAGAACGTGATAAGAAATGCAGGATCATTCATCTGTTTGCTGGAAGTCTCTCACTCTCTCTTTCCTTTTGACATCCATCTTTTTTTCCCTCTTTTCCCCCCATACTCTCCTTTCTCTCCCTCTCACCTCCCTCACCTCACCCTCCAGCCAAGGCAGAAAGAGAGAGAGAGAGAGAGAGAGAGAGAGGCTGGTTTATTTGTGTAACACCTTTCAAACACAGAGCTAATTCAAAGTGCTTCACATCAGGCACAGAAATGCCTTAAAAGAACATTTAACCAGACTGAGAGTCTGCAGCCATGCCAGCAGCTCTGTGAGGCTGCACTAAGCTAAATGCCAACATCTGCATGCTAACATGCTGATGTTTAGTAGGTATAATGTTTATCATGTTGTAGATCTTCTTTATTTATTTAATAAAGGCTTTTAATGGATAAAACCCATAGTAATACAACACTAATACAGGCATAGAGACTAGCAATAAAACAGACAACCACTACAAACAGTAACTGAATCAACAACAGCGATTAAGAACAAAAGGGAAAGAAAGTCTGTATGCTATATAAACCCATGTATCTCAGTGTTCACAGATTTGCCTTTGTTTCAGCTGTAATTCTACCTGATTATTAAAAGCTTTAAAATCAGTTAATATGTCTATTTCTGATGGCAGGGTATTACAAATCTGTGGGGCTTCAACCGGAAAAGAGGACTGAATGAATGTTGTTTTGCTGATTTGGGGTCTCCGCTAGCTGCTCCCCTCCTTTGCTATTGTATTTTAAAATCATTTTGACTGACTAGTTCTGGGGCAAGGCCATTCACATGCTTAAAAAATCTATTTTTTAAATTATCAAAACATAATAAATTATACTTTTTCTGAATTTTACAATGGTTCCACTTTATTGGCTGATCCAGTTTTTCAAGCTTGTTTGTATAATGACATTATAGGTTTCATTGCTGATTGGGTGGCCTGGGCCCTGACGGTTACACAATAAGAAAGATGCAATGTCATCATGGTGTGCATATATAGTTGGGCGGCCCTTATGGGTAAACAAGATCCTAAAGGTCGAGAACAGTTAAGGTTAGTCTTGATGGTCTTGGACACTTTCCTAACATGTGCTTCAAATTTTAATTAGGAATCCAAGACAACACCTAGATACTTTCTTCATTTCCTTCTGATCAATAGTTCTTGTAAAGACATCACATATTTTTCGTCTTATTGAAGAAGCACACTGAAACAGTTTTGGCACAGTTCAGAGTTAGGACGTTATTTTGAAGCCACTGTGAGACACCGACCATTTGGCTATTCTGCAGCCTGTTGTAACTGTGCACAACAAAGATGGCGACAGCTGTAACCACAGACTGTTTATAAAGATGGACAACGCGTCTCCTCTTCCTCCTGCTGTACAAAAATGAAGCCAAAATATCTCGGATACAGGAGCTGCCATCTTGTGCTGGTGACGTCATTTGGAGCCAGATTCTGTGCAGTAGTGATCCGTGGTGGAGCCAGTGCCCATACACCTGCCTGGACCAATCACAGCACACTCACAGTTGTCAATCATGATGTGACACATCAAATAACTAATTAAAACCAAACTGATCAGAAAAACGAACACTTACCTAAAATGACAGAAACCATCTTTGGGAACATTTTATTTGACGTGTACTTTGATTTTTCAGTTTGGCCATGTCCCATCTGCTAACATGGAGGGGGCGGGGCTTATGACCTGTACTGCAGCCAGCCACCAGGGGTTCACTTTTGGCTAGCTGTCACGTCGTCCATCTATATATACAGTCTATGGCTGTAACCATGGTAACTGTGCACAACAAAGATGGTGCCAGCTATAGCCTCAAAAAAGCTTAGAAGATTGAAAACACATGACAACAATGAAACTAAATTGTCTTTAGTTTTTGTTAAAACCAACAAAAATGAAATGGCTACAAGTAAAACTAATACAGATTTTTGTCAAAGGACTAAAACTAAATCAAAATCAGGTGCTAAAATGAACGCTGCACAGCACGGAGCCAGCAGATACCAGTAAGTGGTCACGGTGGCCTCTTTGTTCCATCTGTTTTGTAGCTCTCTGTTTCCTTTTCTCTCCCTCTCTCTTTAAGAGGAAACACATCCAATTAGGTTGACATTTAGTGAGAAAAGCAGATGAAAGCAGCGTTCTGACTCATTCTCACTCTTCTGGCAGTTGAGCTGCCTGTTAAATTTGTTAAATTTTAATCTGGATTGTCTTTTTATGCTCCTCCTGCTCTCTCCACTTATGTCTCCTCATTCTGTCTGCAGAGATCCACTATCAGCACTGAGTCCTGGTGCTCTGTATGACTGTAAAGCAGAAGAGTGGAGAAGAAGAAGAAAGAAAAACCTGAATAAATGAATGGAGAAACAACACAAATGCAGATTCTTCCATGTGAGGAGCATTGAGGCTGTTCTGGAGGCTTGTAGCAGAAGAACACCTTCCAAAATCTTCATTTTTAACGTTCATTTCATTTACCTGATGGTTCTAGAGGTCCTTTAATATGGTCTAGCTGCCATTGAGGAGGTTCAGAGGGTCATTTGAGAGGTTTTAAGGGGTCCTTTAAGAGGCTCTTGTGGTCAGTGAGAAGGTTCTGCAGGTTTGCATGTTCTTGTGTTCACAGGAGGTTCTAAGGGTCCTTTAGGAGGTTCTATCAGTCACTGAGGACGTTCTAGTTGTCATTAAGGAGGTTCTTCAGGAGGTTATATTGGTTGTGTAGAAGAAGTTTATGAGGTTCAGTGGTCCTTTTAGAGGTTCTAGAGGTCATTTAGGATGTTCTAGGGGTCCCTGAGACAGTTCTAGGGGTCATTCCACAGGTTCTAGTTGCCATTGAGGAGGTTCTAGCACTCCTTTGAGAGGTTTTAAGGGTTCTTTAAGAGACTCTTGTGCTCACTGGGAGGTTCCTAGGTCCTTGTGTTCATTAAAGATGTTCTTGAGGTGCTTTAATATGTTCTAGTTGCCCTTAAAGGTTAACAGTTCTAAGGGTCCTTTGAGAGGTTTTAAGTGGTCTTTTAAGAGGCTGGTCTATGAGGAGGTTCTGCATGTAGGAGTCATTTAGGAGGAGGTTGTACAGGTCCTTTAAGAGGTCCTATCAGTCACTGAGGAGGTTCCAGGAGTTCTTTGGGAGGTCCTGGTGGTCATTGTGGAGGTTCTTGAGGTCCTTTAAGAGATTTTAGAAGTCTAAACTTATGACGTTTATTGGTCCTTTAAGGAGGTCCTGTCAGTCACTGAGGTTCTAGGGGACATTGAGGAGGTTTTGCAGTTTCTTTAGGATGTTCTATTGGTTCTTTGAGAGGTTTTCAAAGTTCATGAGGTTTAGTAGTCCTTTTAGAGGTTCTAGTGGCCATTGAGAAGGTTCTGCATATAACTCAGCAAATAAAATCTGTATAATTACTGGGAATCTACAAATATTGTATGGACTGGTGGGAAAGTAAAATACATTTAGGCTTTTATTTAAACCTCCATTAAAGATTAAAAGCCTCTCTTGCAGCTGGTCTGGACTTTTGTGTCACTGAGTGCATTTACATTTACATTATTCAGAATATTAAAGTTTTCTGCTCATTTGCTTTTAATGAGACCCAAATATAATTAGATATATGCAAAACTATAATCCATGACACTGATGCATGTGAACATCGTATCAATTACAGTTGTTTTGTTTTGGCAGTTGTTTTCAGTCCAGTTTCATGATAAAATGAGGAATTCTGTGTTTATCTCACACATGACGTGAACAGTGATATGAAATGCATGTAAACACACTGTATAAGACATCACTGACTTTTTCCTCTGTATGTTTCAGCTGCAGGTATATGGTATACAGTGATAAATTACCTTGCTAATACCCACCTTCTCCACCCTGCACTGCACTGTGGATGCAGCCAGCTGTGTGAATAGACTCAATAAAGCAGAGAATGAGGAGGGATTACATTTTACCTAATAGTTCACAGATTATTCTCAGTTATAAATTGAATATAGGGCAGACAAATAGAGCCTCTATGATTCTAAATACATATTTATAAAGCTGACTGAGTGGTGGGATTTGCTCGACCCCATACAGTACACTTAAACTGCATGTGCTTCCACACAATGAGGGAGAGAGAGAGAGGAAGCTGTGGCAGACACGACCTTATTGTGGTGGCAAAGACTCTACAAATGAATTTAATTTCTTGTCACATTCAAAATTCATCGCCTTTGTGCAGCAGAAAAAAACAGTTTATCGTCATTTCAGTTTGTGATCTGAATTTACTGAGCGAGGAAATGAGTTCAGATCCACTTAGAAGTCTGACTGCAAGGACATAAATTAACACTAACACATGCTTATGCAAATTTACATACATGCACACACAAACGTAGACAGTAATATGAATGGATTTGTTCATTTGTCCAGTGGAGAGGAACACGCTAGATTGTCTAAGCGTAAAGAGCAAAAGGTATCAGACTCTGGTCAAGATGAATGATACTATTATACTATATTGAAGATGAATTCAGATTCTTTAATCAAGTAAAAGTATCAAAACAAAAAGTCTTGCATTCACTCAGAGCTTCATGATGTTCCACACAAGTTCCAGTCAGAGCTCCGAGGAAGTGCCAGCTGCAACACAAACACTAAAAAGTGCACAAACATTAGATATATGAACATTTATTCCTGTAGCCTTCATTGTACAGAGCGCAATTAAGCCCCGCCCACACCAGAGGGTAAAACAATTCATCGCTCTCCGTTGACTTTGTATTGCGTGAAGGTGTCTCCCTGTCACTTCGGTCTGCCAGCAAACAACAGAAACCTGCCTAAAAGCTGCTGTGTGGTGGGATGCACTACCAACAGGGTGAAGAACCCAGAACTAAGTTTTTATAAGCTGCTGAACCCAAAACCTGAACCTTTAAGAAGCACTCAGTGTGTCTACGTGTGCAGCAGCATTTAGTCACTGGTCAGTCAAATATCCAAATGTCAGTTTTAGGCAAACTGTACTGCTGTAAGTTAAGCTAAAGTTTTTGACAGTATGCAACTTGTGTAGTGGGATGTGGCTAAATCAGAAAGCTATGCAGTATTATGTTAGCTAATGCCTTAGCTAACTACAGTAGCTTAGCTTGAGAAGGGACACTGAGACAGACCCACAATATTGAGTTTGTCCTCTCTGGTGGACAGAGGCTGCTAAAATAATCCTGTGACCTGCTGAAATCTAATGTTTGTAGCTGCTGCAGGCATTTTGTTAGCGTTTCAGGCCTTGGTTGCAGATTGTGGCGCTGATAGTTTACCCCTCCGGGGGGCGTAGTTTTCAGAGTGTGGCGCTTTGTGCTCTGTCTAACTGTTGAAACTGAAGACACTCGGCTGCTTTTAACTATTTTAGATGTTTGTTGAAGCAGTTAAGTAATAAAAGATATGTTGCCATAAACAGTAAACAGACAAAGTTATTTCAACCAAACAGTTGGAGTATACGTGGTCTGAATGTGTGGAGATGGTCCAGAGCTGATGTCAGATTCCCAGTGTGAATTGTTATCCCAGTGCAGCCCTGAAGAGGGCGTTTTCACTGCAGGAACTTTGCCAGGGGACCAAGAACTTTTGAGGAACCCAGGAACTTTACCTGTGTTCTGACCGGAGGAACCCGGAACCAAAGTAAGTTCCTGTACGATAGTTCCAGGTGTAGAAAAACTCCCTGTTTCAGGTGGTAATACTTTCTGATGTACAGGTTAGAAACTAAACTTTTCTTTATTTTGTTTATTTTGTTTTGCAGCTTTGTTTGGCTGCATCTACTCCAGTATTAACCTCCACCTAGGTTGCAGTGCCTTGTGTATATTTTGTTGTCAGGCACCGTGGAGAGGACTCAGGAGCAGACAACAAGGAAGTCTCTTAAGTGAGTTTAATAGCAAAAAGTCACATACACAATGGGCTGGGCAGAAACAGAAGCAGAGGCAGGCCGAAGTCAAAAATCCAAAAAGGTGAGGCAGCGATGCAGAGATACCGGCAAGGGTGAGGCAGAACCCTGGTCGTCTATGAAACAAAGCAAAGTCACTATAGGAACTGAAGAGACAAAAAACAGGTAAGAATTTCAAAATATAACAGGAAGCACAGACAAAGCAGTAACGGGATGTAACATTTTGTGTCTTATAATTTGTCTTATTATATCTCCTTTTCGGCATGTTTAATGCCTCCTAATGTATTCATAATAAGATACTGGCCACCGAGTATAATATAATATTACGAGTGACACTTGAAATAGGCTAACAGTAGCAGGTTTTCTCAGGTGGCCAAAGTAAATATTTAGTATTTAAGATCTCCAAGTGTTTTGGTGATCTCACAGAAATCCCACAGCTGAACTGAACCAATGAGCGCTCACAGTCCTGAGATCCAGTCAAGAAGAATAAGTGCAAACACCATCATGAGGTCTTTAAGTAAAGGATCTGAATATTTAATCCACCACTGGTAAGAAACCAGCGTGTCTGATTGCCACTGCATCTCCTGAGGCTGGAGTTGCTGACAAAGAAGGCTATGTTACAGTGTGCAGCAGTCATGCTCCAGTTTGCTTCAGATGTGTGTTTAACATGCTCTTTATAGTCAGAAGTGAAGCTGTCATTCACTGTCAGTGTGTAACCTCTTCTTTTGCTTTTGACTCTGTCATTCCTCACCTGTCCATCACTCTGACTTCCTCACATGTCAGTGTTTCCTCCGTCATCAGTGTCCAGCAATGACTGTGTTAGTGTCTTTTTATTTAACAATCAGTCTGCAAACACAAACACTATTATTAGTGATATTGTTTTGTCTGTGTTGTGTGTCTTGTTATGTGTGTTTTAGTAAAACGTTTCGGTCAGTGTAAAACGTGCGTGTCATTGCATTTATTTACACCTGAGTGATCTCTCCTTGTGTTTTCAGTCAGATTAAAAGCAAAGCGACAGGAATACACTATTTTTTTTTCATACCTCCAAATGGTTTCACTTTCACGACTACGTTACCACTTACCAGTAATTTGGTGCCCCCCTGCTATAAGCCTCGCTCCTCACCTGGATATTTGTTCTAGTGCTGACTCCTTAAACTGTTGATTATTCATTAAAAATGATTTTTCAATTTTATTTCAACTGCATTGTTGGACAAAATTCAAGCAATAATTGATGTTGTGAGGGCTACTCAGACCATTACTACATTTACTTCACCAAAGTAAAACACATTTTGGACCTCAGCTTTTATCACTCAGTAAAACACAATAAAAGCCTTGTTAGGCAATGAAGACATTCTGTCCTCTGAAATGCTAGAGGGCTTTTAATCTGAAACCGATACAGGAAGTGTTGAGTTTGTATTAACAACATAATGCAGTCACAAAAAACAGGGCAAACCAGAGCAGATCAGAAAACAAGGAGGCTTCATACTAAAATACCATATACGTATCAAACAGAGGGAAATAGAAACAAAGCCCTGCATCTAAATAAAGGCCTGGTACCTTTTAACTATTTTAGGTTTACAGAAAACAGTTTGACAAACCTGAAAGAACTCTCCTGGTGTAGCCACAGTGTGTGTGTGTGTGTGTGTGTGTGTGTGTGTGTGTGTGTGTGAGAATATATAATATCCCAGATCAGTCATTAGTGGAAACTAGGGCTCGTTACTGGAACTGTTTCGTTACAAAGTACAGTCAAACACGTTGTTTTATTCATGTTTCATCTCACAACAGTTAATCACAAGTAGCACTGCTGCACAAACATCCCTGAACCACTTCTACACACACACACACACACACACACACACACACACTAGGGGTTGTTTTGGTTGTTTCTTGCCAATTATAACAATTCAATTACTATTGCCAAGTATAACAATCACGAGAAACCACAACGCTAAACTGAAACCTGGGGGAAAGAAATGCCTGCAGAGCAAAGCGTTACCATGTGCAAGTGCAATCAAAGACAAACCAGTATACAGTACACAGAGTGGCGTGCGGTTTGGAAGGGAAAGGTAGCAATTACTTCCCTGCCGAGGTTGTTTAGTTAAGTTTAGATTAGTGTAGATCTCTGAGTGGAGAGGGGATGAAGATCCAGGCGAGGCGGGGGTGGGGTGGGGGGGTGGAAGAGGGTTGTCGAAACAAAAGTGGAGGATGAAGTAACCTTAAAACCTTGAAACTGTGGCCTCAAATTTTGAGAATTTCTCTCTAACATTAAAGCGGCTACAGTGGATATTTCTATAGTATGTTTTATGTATGTAATGTAATAAGGCATTGAGGATGAGGATAAACCGAGGAGTTTGGCAAAGTGATCTCAAGTAAACTTCCCCAAATCCTGTGCAGAACAGGATATAGCCGCTAACATTAGCCTAAACTCTGATATAGCGGTATTTACGCCAGCAGCCACTGTGGCTGGACGTCCTGAACGGGTCTTTTTCTAACATCAACCCCGCAAAACAATGTAGTTATTTAGCTTATAATACACTACTGGCTTTGGAAGTAACACTCAGTTACTACTGTAGGTAGTAAGCTAGTTAGCCAGACATGCTAACATTCACAGCTAATGTTAGATCAGAAAAACAAACGATTGAATTAATTTCTTACACTTTTCTTCGTGTTTTTGGTTTTAGAAAAAGAACGGAGAGACAAAGTTAAAGGAATAAGGTCTCCATGTACTCAGACAGAACTATTCAGATGAATGAATGCAAATCTTGGGAGCGCCACCATGAAACCAAAAAATATGAAACACAAATTTCTACCTTTTGTTTGTGATTTATCATTGTACTTCTGTAACATCGTTGGACTCAAGGTGGTCAGTTTAAAAAAAAAAAAGGATCAAAATCGATGCAGCAGGACCAGAGATATCGTCTTTTTTTCCCCACACCTGGTGCCTACATCACCCACAATGCAACTGCACCTGCTGACAGTTGTGTGGGAGATTGGGGTGTGTTATGCTAGTAGCGGCTAACGTATCCTAGAGCCTGCAGCAGAGATGAGCAGCGGCTGCAGAGGTCTGTAAGCTCACCTCTTTCTAACTCCACACCAACACACTGTTTTCAGTTTCTAACTTGTAGTCTTCAGACCCAACCGACGCTGACTCAAGTGACATCACTCGAGGACATTTATCAGACTTCACACAGGAGACACTAAAGGCTTTTTACTACTTTTAAAACATATGCAGTACAACTCCCCAACACCTGGAAGTGGAAAACTGGTGGAGTTCCTCTTTAAGCCAGCGGTGCAGTCGAAAACGCATCTTTGTTCCAGATAAAAGGCCACATAGTTTATCCTCTGAGAAGCATGAATGTGCTCAGTAAATCTGCCAATTAGATTTCTCCTTCTCTTCACTCACAAAGCCCTCCATAACCAACACTCAGCGGACCCTAACAGCTTGCCAAATATTAATTTCCTGAATTTCAAAGTTATCAGCGACACACATCTCTCTGAGGCAACAATGGAGGAGCTGCACAGGAGAGACTCTGCCACAAGCCACAGCAAAACCTGATGGAAATATTTTATTAACCCACACACACAAATAAGCTAATACATTTATTCAGATTATTAATTCCCCATGTTTTCTCTTCTATGGTGGCTCTATTCTGTCTCTCCTCTTTCTGTCCTCTTTTCTCCTCCTCTCGGCGTCTCCGTCTCCTCCAGTCATTCCTCCAGTGTAACTAAAGAAGCCATAAACTCCATTAACACTCACGCAGACGGACGAACGAAGCCTCGGGAGGACTCAATCTGGAGCTCATCAAAAGGTCTCTTATGCATGTATGCAAGAGCAGCCACACACACACACACACACACACACACACACACACACACACACACACACACACACACAGGAACATGCATGCAGACATGCAAACACATACAGTATGACCACAATGACCTGAACTCTTCCTCATGCACTGTCATGGACATCTGCTGCAGTCTGATTTTTACTGCCTCTAGTGTACTTACTGTTTGTAACATCACTGATAACTAAAGATTCAGTGTTAGAATAGTCTTTCTCAACAGCATGTCATTTGGCTCGCTCCATACATTTAGATGGTAGTTTAAAATAGTTTATTCTGTATTTCTGTTTTCAGCAGCCTTTAATGAACATCACTTAAGCCCATAAGCCCCATAAGCCCGAAAGACCTTAAACGCCTCGGCTCAACAGAGGAGGTGAGTCTACAGCCGAGGTCACGAAGTCGGGGTTAGCTCAGACATGTTCGTGATAACAGCAGGACAGAGACGACTGTACGAGATTTTAGAGATTTAATTTCTTAATTTTAAAAGGGGAGCAACCACTGCTGCCCTTTTAGCTCTTAGTGTTAAGTCAGGGGCCAAGCGTCATCATCAGGTCTGGGATAATAAACGTGTATGATACTACTTAGCTAAACTTGCTGTATTAATCATTTCATATTGCTAACCATTTGCTGGCTTTGAGATGACAGCAGGTGGATGGCTGAAGTCTGTAGTGTTTAGTGCAGGCTGCAGGATCAGGTATAGCTGGTAAACATGGCGGGGGACTTGCGTCCTGCTGCCACCCAATCAAAATACAGAACAATGATGAGGTAACTGCTCGCTGTCTGATGATGGTGCCACTTTTCATTTTTGCCCCTACTGACTGGGAAACTTCTTTTTTATAACATGAATATGTGTTGAACAGGGACTGTTACTCATCCAGCTAAACTGCAAACATGGCGCACCCTTAAAGTTCCCTCCACTCAGAAACATGTTTGTCTTCTTGTTCCTGCAGTTGAATGTTTGAGCTTCACTGTGCAGAGTGACATCTGTGCACAGTTTGACACCAGAAGGATGTTTTCACGTTCATCTGCTGAAAGTGCAAAGTTTCTATGTGCTCACTGAAAATCTGATTTTAAGGGGCCTATGAGCATGATTTGTGACATCACAAATAGTTTGGAAGCAGCCAATCCTGGTTCAATATTCAACTTATACTACAAGTGTGATGTGGAAACTTGTACACTGAGACTGGACTTTACAGTGAAGCAGGAAACATCTTGTTTCCAGCAGGAAAACTTTAGAAATGAACAATTTGCATATTCATAGATTCTGGAATTTCTAAAGTGTTAGGAGGAGTAGATGCCTTTTTAAGGATTTTAATGTGGAAATTATACTTTTTTTCAGAAAAGAAATATCAGACATTATTGGTCTGAGCAGACTGTTTGTAGATGTGTTTTAATGATGTGTGGAGGGGATCTTTAATCTTTGAGTCATCAGTTTTTGGTTTTAGTTTTTCCTCTTAAACATTTGTAGAGTTGCTGCTTGACATTACCTGCTCTTACTGACACTTCTTTATTTTTCACCGCTCCAATGCAAACGACTGCAGGGGAGCTGAAGTGGTAGAAAAATAAATGGAGTTCTTGTTTGTCTGCGCTCTGAGGTTTCTCATTTCAGCAGAGAAAGTTCTTTTCAGGTGGACTCTCAGAGCTGAGAAACCGGAGCAGGAGATGACCGTTATCAGCAGCACTGCTTCTCCTGCTGGTTTATTACCCCCTATTTTATCACCGTATGAAAAAAAGGAAACAGTTATTTGGTGTTTTTGACAGCTGACATTTTGTGTACTGCTCACTGATACCGTTTCTGACGTGTTTCTCACATCAATCAGTCACTGTAGGAGCTGCATCCCTCCTCAGTTATCACTCCTTTTCTGCCTTTTCTTTCACTTCTGTTTTCCTGACTTTAAATTCCTGCCAACCTGTAATCACCACTGTCAGGTACAGACCCCCACACACACACACACACACAGGTGTCAGCTGGGAGAAATGGCAGCCATCACTTTGATAACAATCCCTGCCGGCTCCCTCCGTCTCACTCTCCTCTCCCCGAGTCCCTCTCTTTCTGGAAACTTGTTTGCTCTTCTTTTGCCGCTATTTTTAAGAGAGAAGAAGAGTGACGTGGGGACGTTTGTCAACCTGTGAAGGGAGGAACTGACAGATTTCACCGCTGCACCTTCTTTTAGTGAACACAGTGATGGTGATTATTCTCACTGTGTGTACAGGACAGTGGGACTCACTTTAGACTAACTCTATTTCGGCTTGTTTACAGAACACGTGCCAGTTACTTTGTAAAGTAAGTCGTCTTTAAACACCTCTACAAACACACAGCACTGAAGCAATAAGGAAGATATCTTGTCTGAGAGCTCTGCTGGCTCGGTATATCCGGGTCTGGACCTGCACTGGGTTGCACCACCTATATGTAAGTTCAAACGTAGCCTAGTTTGAACGTATTTTCTCACTTAGACATTTTAAGGGTTGCACCAGCTGAAATAGTTCAAACGTAGGCAGAAGTTACAGCTTAAATCTGACACTGAGCCCTTAGTAGGTGTAAAGTCCTCCGTAAAGTAGCGGTTGGGCTGTATTTATTGTGTTTTATTCATTATGTGTTTGTTATAACATTACAGTTTTATCTATGTATTATCACCCTGTGTTGTAGTTGACGGATGCCACCCACCACCAGGGGATTTAAAAAGCAGCTAGCAGCAGTTAGCAGATAACTCAAAGAAGAAGATGAAATTGGCAGCTAACCTACAGCAACTGAAAACGTCTGCGAATTTGGGGGCCTCAATGTGTACGCACCATTTTACTGTTGTTGGTTTGAACTATTTTCTAGTTCAATTAGTTTAATCTATAATAGTCCATGTTTTGTATGTAAAATGTTAATTTGTAAAGTAACTACAGCTGTCAGATAAATGGAGTAAAAAGTACAATATTTTCCTCTGAAATGTAGTAGAGTAGAAGTATAAAATTGTAGAAAATGGAGCTACTTAAGTGCAAGTACCTCAAATGTGTACCTAAGTAGAGTACTTGAGTAAATGTACTTAGTAAAATTTCCCCCGTTGAAATGGACAAACATGGATAACAGCTGTATTGAGTGAAAAGAGGCTGAATCCTGTAGCATCATCGGATGATTCCCAGGGCTGTATTTATTGATGTTTCTACTCGACTTTTTATTTTCAAATCCATCTCTATGTTCAATAAAGCTTAATTGAAATGATCGTTAATCAGCAGTGTCTGACGGGTGTTTCACTGAGCGGCTGCCGCCTATAATCTGTTTTTCATTGTCTGCCAATCGATCGCTCTCTGTCTCACTCCACGCTGCCGTCACTCACCTGTGTTTTAACAGTTTACTGTCGTCTGTGTGTTTCCTCACTTCTCTGTAAGCCGGTTTAACTCACACAGCTGATGTGAAGTGATGGAGAGCTGTCTCTTGTTGCAAATGTGTGTGTATCAACTGTCTGTACCAACTAGAAAGTCAGTATTTATCAAACACACCTTTACGTCCTGCACAATAATAAATCTCACCTGTTCTACATCCAACTGCTCATGAACGTACAGCTTCATTTACACACAGTCAACACGTCCCTTTGAAAGTCCCAGTTCCCTTAAAGGAATGGTTTGGGAAATATGCGTTTTTGCTTTCTTGCCAAGTGAGATGTTTGTTTGGTGAATAGAGGCTACTGTATGAAGCTACAGCCAGCAGCCGGTTAGTTTAGCTTAGCATAAAGACTGGAAACAGGGGGAAACAGCTAGCCTGGCTCTGTCCAAAGGAAACAAAATCCACTTGCCAGCTCCTCTAAAGCTCACTGATTGCACCTAAGTGTCTGACAACATTATGAAAGGATCCCTACAGAGACAGAAAGTCTCGCTCTGAAATCTCACGAGAGGTTGAGTTGTTGCAGGAAGACGACAGCGGAAACGTGAGTCAGAGTTTACATGAGAGGAGCTGACAGCAAGAATTTATATTTCAGTCACAGCTGAATATTTAGCTGATTTCGACAATGAAGATGAGGCATTTAGATTCAATGTCCATTTCTATTTATCTGAACCAGAGGATACGGATTTTCCTGCAACAACTCAACCTCTCGTGAGATTTCAGAGCGAGACTTTCTGTTTCTGGTTAAACAAAAAGGATCTTACTCTAACTAAAAGGTCTGTCTCTGTAGGGATCCTTTCCATAATGTTGTCAGACACTTAGAATAACAGTCTGAACCAGAGTCAGTGGAAAAAACAAGACTTTTAGTGGACGCACTTTTCACAGGCGCAATTGCCTGCAAGGATTATGTTGCAGCCATTGCAATTGTAAAAAATAGGGCCCAGGTTTAAAAATACTGGAGTTTCCCTTTAAGCCTGAAGCCTGAATCCATCCCAACAATGTTGTTTTTACTGATGAATGATTAATGGTGTTGAGTGATGGAGAGAATCACGGACAGCAGTGGAGTTTCTGTAGAATAAATCAAGTAGATTATTTTGAGAGGAGAAGTCTGAGATTTGGGTGAAGCATGGATAGGAAGGGTAGCAGTGAGTGCGGCCTTTAATTTTCAACAGTAGTCACTTGGGCCTGCTTAAACGTTTGTAGAGATGACACTGGGCTGATGAGGCCGCTGGTCTCTGTTGTTCTGTTTGTTGCTACTCGTGCTAACAGGTTTACACAGGTGACATCACACCAGCTGAAAAGATGACAGACAACGAGGGAGAGGAAGACTGATGAGGTGTGATGAGCTACTGTCAGCAGGAGATCGTGTTTGGCTTAGATCACCGTGTGTGTGTGTGTGTGTGTGTGTATGATTTGTTAATTTCCTTTCTCCTCTATGAGCTCATGCCAAAATAAGCTCATTACCATCACAGGAGCCAAGGCTGGAATTCAGAAATTCATTAGCTCAACAATTTGCATAGTCTCGCTTTCCTCTGCAAGTGTGTGTGTGTGTGTGTGTGTGTTTGTGTTTGTGTGTGTTCCTGCTACATATGTGTGTTTGGCACCGCTCGCTGCAGGCACTCAAACCAGCACTCCTACCTGCTACTCTGTCATGGTTTCTCTTCCCCTTGTGTGGCTGAATTAAAATGTTCCCCCTCGCTCTGCTGAAGGTTTGAGCTCCAGTGCGATTCATGTTCAAAGAACTCAAGTCTGAGAAGCAGAGACTGACAATTACTGCAACAAAGGCATGACCGACAGGGAGAGAAGCTTTAATTGAGTTAAAATTGAGTTTCTGAATAGATCATTGTGTTAATTTTAGAATAAATATAGTTCTTTCCTTGCAGGGTGCACTCCAGCTCATGAGACAGAAGATATGAAATCTTTCTCATGGACCTTTTTCTGCTCTCTCATTTCTCTTCCGGTAGCGTATTCATTTTCTGTCCTGCGCTTATCTGAGATAATGCCATGATCTATGCTTCGCCTGAGGTACAATATCAAAGATTTAGCTGGGAGAAGTCTGCAGCACGATACGCCCCATGTTTCACCGAGCGGGAGTTTGTTTTTATGACTTTATCGATAAACGGGTGAGTTGTGGAAAGTGTTGCTGAAGATGATGAGTGAGTTGACTGTTAATGTGCAAACAATGTGTTGTCATGTGACTTCACGTGTTAATTCCAGGTGTATTACATGTGAATTTTGTCTTGTTTTAATCTGCGTTTACTCCAGTCAGGCAGAAGAATGCCCTAATAACTATGAATTATGACTGTACAGCGTAATATTCAGTGTTTTTCTCATCATAATCAAGTGCAGCATGAGGTGAAGGATTATATTACTTGTTGAATATTAATGTTTGATGAATCAGAATCACTTAAGGATATTTAGAGGTGTGTGACAGCAGCTGACTAAGTGTTTTGCGTGACGTAGGCCTCTGTGGGGTTTTTTTCCATTCAACAGCGTCCATTTCACCGAGAGGATGTTCCTCCTCAGCCACATGTTCCTGCAGGAGACGGTGTATAATGGAGTTGAGCAGCCAGAGGCCACATTAACCTCAAAGCTTTAAAAAGTTTATTGCTATATTATCTCCTTTTTCCTGTACTTTGCCAAATAACTTTGTCCTCCATTGGCAACTTTTCTCCTACATCAGAGCACAGACAGATGATGAGCTGTAGCCCATAACCACCATGCAATTTGACTCATCAGTGTGAGGAGTTAAACACATGTATTGTTAGCAACTTTTTCAATAGGTTTCATAAGCAATTTCAGTTTTCTTCACCATAATTTTAAAGATATGTGCTGTTTCAAATTTGGCATAAGATAGTCCTGTCCAGCGCTCACTTAGACACAAAGAACGTCAGTGAAGATTTAAAATCTAATCTCAGCCCATTATGTCTTTATTCTCAGAGCTGTGACAGAATGACACAGTATTTGGGGGCACAGTCATTGTGTGTGTCACTGCTTTCTGTTTGTTGAAAGCTAATGGATCTGTCAAAAAAAATGGCAAAATGGCAAGGTTATGAAAACATCTTCTAAAGGTTCAATTGACTGTAAACCTGTAAACGGCTGAATCACTCAGAGACGCCTGAAGCTTGATGTGAATGTGTCTACCTGGGATTTAACGGGGAACTCTGATTTTTCCACCTCAGCGTGTGGAGTACTACATATATAGTATATATATAGTATATAGTATATATAGTATAAAGGCTTCAATGTCTCAGAGGGAGTAGTGTGGAGTCTGATAAATGTCCTCAAGTGATGTCACTTGAGTCAGCGTCGGTTGAAGATGAAAACAGTCTGTTGGTGTGGAGTTAGACAGAAGTGAGCTGACAGACCTCTGCAGCTGCTGCTCATCTCTGGTTCTGCTGCATCAATTTTGATCCTTTTTTAAAAACTGTCTATCGTGAGTCTGACGACGTTTTAGTTAGTAATATTATCTTTCAGTCAAACTGTGAAAACCGGTGCTGCTGCTGGAAATGTAACATTATAACAGGTATATTGGTGTCATGAGTCTAAGCTCTGGGAAGGTTTTTAATTTGACTGCATTACAAGAGGTCTTCAACTTCTTGATGAACAAATACAAAAACCACTTGAAGGATTTGTTACAGTCTCACAGAGCTCAAAACTGCATCTATCCTCTTGTATATCAAAAATGAAATAACCGTCTCTGAAGGAATATCCTGTTCCCATTTCCCTGCCGGCAGGTTTCAACTCACATGCAGGTAAAAATGAAGGCTAAGTTTATCTCTTCAACTGCAAGGTTAGAATTTGCTTCTTCAATTATTTGACAGTCGGTTCTGTTTGGTGTCAGGTTGACAGCATTGTCAGATCAGAGGTGTAAAGATTACTGTGAAAATTGACAGGCAAGAATATTTCATCATTGGCCTCTACAGCATAACCACGTTAGCTTTTATTCACACCTCCTGAACAATAAAGTCAGGCAACATTTCTGACATAATGCCCTGCCTCTCTCTCTGACACACACAAAGAGACATCAAGGACATAAAATACTTTAGTAAAGACTTGATAAAACTGATAAAGACTTGTGAACAATGGTAACCTTGCCAAGAGAACTTCTTATTCATGAGATTCTATGAAACAGAAGCCCGTTCACTTTTTGTCTGCTTCATCATTCAGTGCTGGTTGAACAAATTGAAACATACTACTAGTGCCAACAGGAACACAGTGTGTTTCTATAACCTGAGTGCATGTGTTATGGGTGCAGGTGAGCAGGATTATACAACCAACAATGCAGATAGCTGGGGAACTGTAGGTGTGTGTGTCTGTGAACAAGTTAGCCCGGTGTCCTAATTACGTCCCAACATTGTCTCAACTAGACCGCAGCTAAGACTTTCTCCTTTCCATCACACTTGATGGTCCATGTAGAAGACGTGGAAATAAGGTGCAGCATTGTTCTTGTGTTACAGATAAAGCTAGTTAGCCCTCGTATCATCGTACAGTATGATTTTAATAAATGTTTAAGACTGTTATTTCTCTTTCCAAAATAACATTGGGACAATGTCCACGTTTGCTAGCTTGCAGTCTTGTTCTTCACTGCTTTTGTTGGCACGTTGGTATGCTACTTTGTGCGTTGCTGCCACCGACTGTCGAACAGGAATGTGCAGCTCGTCTCACTTGTTTCAGGTGTTTTTAGCCTTAAGTCTGGTCTGTAGCAAGTGAAACACATGATCAGTTGGACTGAGGTCAGGTGATTGACTCGGACTGTCAGGAACACTACTGACAGTACTGACTACTTTTTATTTTTCTTTAGGGTCCCTGACCTGCTGTGCTATCCTTAAACTATGGCAACATATAAAAAGCAGTACACTGAAAGTCAGCAGTTGTTAAGCTTCCAGGCAAGGCAGGAAAGACCCAAATGCAGGACGCAGGAGACAGACAGGCTTTTAACTGTTTACTGAAGAAAATTAAGTTCTTTACAAAAAGGTTTTTTTCGAGCGCGACGTGACCAACCATGGGAATGGCAACGATCTGGCAACAAGACCAGGGAGACACTGACAATATATACACAAGAGGTAATGGGGAACAGGTGGAAACAATCGGGGCGGGGCAGACAATCACACAGGCGGGAAACACACAAGGACTGGAAGTAAAGGGACCTGAAACGAGAGGGAAGGTTAGACTTTTCAAAATAAAACAGACACGCCAGAACAGGAAACAGAAATATGACAGACATGAACTTAACACAACCGACGAGACATAACAGCAGTTTAACTTCATCGTGATTGATTTAATTTCCAGTGAGCAGAGCCAGAACAGTGAAAAACATCACTGTCCTCAGGAACTGTTTCTTTTGTTGTATTGAACTCAATCTTTGAACAAACCCTGTGTTGTCATTTAGGTATTCTTTACTTTAGAGCTGAAATGATTAGTTGATTAAATGATTTCAGATATTTGATGAATAATTCTCTGATTTTTTATTGCTTATCTTTGTCATATGACAATGATTTTTTGGTTTTGGACTGTTGGCCGGATGAAAACAATATGCCACCTTTGGCTCTAGGAAATCATAATGAGCATTTTTTGCTATTTTCTGTCATTTTATGGACAAAATCATCCTCAAACCAACCTGAGGTCAAATCTTCAGGCTTTAAGGAGCCCACTGAAGGTGCTTACATTTACACATTGCAATACCAACATTAAAAACCTGCCAGACTGTGAGGATAGTACTCTTTTTTTGTTGACAGCAGACTCTAAATGGAGACAATTTGCTTCGATTTGAAATGACAGATGGATTACACTGCCATTATCACAAACTGTAATAACACAGCTACTTTAAGACACAGCAGATTTCATGTTTTGTAATATTTGGCTGTGATTGACGGACCTTGTCGTTGTCTCACAGTCGTTCCAATTTGGCTGATGATGGATGATCTCTCAGGAAGCAAATTTGATTAAGAATAATCACCTAAAATCTGTCTGCTAGTCATGTTTGATAACTTTGATCCTTGACTTTTTTATTTTGAGTTTGTTTGTTCAACATTTACATGGATTTATTCAGGAATTCTTCCTTGCTATCAAATTGAGAGCAGTGTTGCCCCATTATCAGTGGAAAGTAGCTCAAAAAGTCACCAGATGGGGTGCCCAGGTGGCCGAGGGGTTTAAGGCAATGACCATAAACTGCACTGTGCCGCATCAGCTTTTAGGAGCCAGGCACCAGGATAACGTAACTCTTTTTTTAAACTGCATTTTCTGTCAAATATAGTCAATTTATTTCATTTGGGAACAAAAACAAAGAAAAGGGAGTTCCCCAGGCAAACAATGTGGAATAACTGATTGGTCATTTAGTAACACAGCTCATTAACGAGGAATATTGGTGACACTCAAGGGAGATGAGATGAGGTCGGCCCAAAAAGTCGCCAAATATGTCCAAAAAATAAAATTTTAAATCATCACATTTGGCAACACTGATGTACGTAGTCCTGAATCAGGGCTAGTCTTGACCATTAAACTCCATATTATATTTCTGCAGATAACTACATTTAAATGTTTTCAGATTATCTCGGTTAAAGTAAATCTATCAGTCTTGTACATCTGTACTGATGACGGCTGAAATCTCCTTTTCAGAAGGAAAATAATTTTCATTTTTACTGATGCAAGCAGCTCTGCAGATGGCAACGTCGGTCTGTTTGTCTGTCGGTCCACCACTCTGATCCAGACTGAAACATCTCAACAACTATTATGGGATGGATTGTGATGAAATGTGCTTCATCGTTCATGTTCCCCTCAGGATGAACTGTAATAACTCTGCTGATCCTCTGACTCTTCATCTAGCGCCACCATCAGGTCAACATGTTAATTCAATTCAGTTTTATTTATATAGCGCCATATCATAACAAAGTTATCTCAGGGCACTTTTTCGAATAGAGCAAGTCTAGACCGACTCTTTATATTTACAGAGACCCAACAGTTCCCACCATGAGCAAGCACTATGCGACAGTGGCAAGGAAAAACTCCCTTTTAACAGGTAGAAACCTCGAGCAGAACCAGGCTCAAGGTGGGCGGTCATCTGCCTCGACCGGTTGGGTTGAAGGGGGAAGGGGGGAGCGGGAGAGAGAGAGCAGGAGGAAAGAGAACATACAGCAGCTCAATACAGCATAGATATGGTAATGGCATTGATGTTAACACCAACAGAAACAACACTAAGAGCAACATTATAATAGCAATACTAATAACAGCAACAACAGCAATAGCATCAGCTGGTGCAGAGCAGGAGCACGGGGGCAGCAGGCGGCAGCAACCACAGACCCAGACCTCCACAGCTCCAGAGGCAGAAACACCTGCAGAAAGCAACAGAAGGGGAGAGAGAGAGAGAAAGCACACAACTACGGGAAGAAGTTGAATTAATAACAAGCATTGATGGATATGAGGGCGTACAGATGGAGAGGAAGAGGAGGAGAAAGGAGCTCAGTGCATCATGTGGGAAGTCTCCGCAAAGCCCAGGGCCTATATCAGCATAACTAAGGGGTGGCTCAGAGGTCACCTGAGTCAGCCCTACTATAAGCTTTATCAAAGAGGAAAGTCTTAAGCCTACTCTTAAATGTGAGGAGGTTGTCCGCCTCCCGTACACAAACTGGGATCTGGTTCCACAGGAGAGGAGCTTGATAGCTGAAGGCTCTGGCTCCCATTCTACTTTTAGAGATTCTAGGAACCACAAGGAACCCTGCATTCTGGGAGCGCAGTGATCTAGTGGGGTAATAGGGTACTATGAGCTCTTTAAGATATGATGGTGCCTGACCATTTAGGGCTTTGAAGGTGAGGAGAAGGATTTTAAATTCTATTCTGGATTTTACAGGGAGCCAGTGTAGAGAAGCTAATATTGGAGAAATATGTTCTCTTTTTCTGGTTCTTGTCAGTAAACGTGCCGCAGCATTCTGAATCAGCCGGAGAGTCTTAAGGGATTTATTGGGGCAGCCTGATAATAGAGAGTTGCAATAGTCCAGCCTAGACGTAACAAATGCATGGACTAGTTTTTCTGCATCTTTTTGAGATAGGATGTGTCTGATTTTTGCAATGTTACGTAAATGAAAAAAGGCAGTTCTGGAAGTTTGTTTTATTTGGGAGTTAAAGGACATATCCTGATCAAAGATAACTCCAAGATTCCTTACGGTTTCGCTGGAGGCCAGGGCAATGCCATCCAGAGAAACTATATCTTTAGATAATGTGTTTCGAAGGTGTTCGGGGCCAAGTACAATAACTTCGGTTTTGTCTGAGTTTAACATCAGAAAATTGCAGGTCATCCAGGTTTTTATGTCCTTAAGGCATGCTTGAAGTTTAGCTAATTGATTGGTTTCATCTGGCTTGATCGATAAATATAATTGGGTATCATCTGCATAACAATGAAAATGTATGGAGGCTCATCAATATTGCCTTAAAGGGAAGCATATAAGGTAAATAGAATGGTCCAAGCACAGAACCTTGTGGAACTCCTCGTGACTAACTTTGGCGTATAGAGGATTCATCATTAACGTAGTACAAACTGATATCGCATCTGATAAATAGATTAAACCAGCTTAGTGCAGTACCTTAATGCCAATAAAAATGTTCTAGTCTCTGTAATAGAAATGTGATGGTCAATGGTATCGAATGCAGCACTAAGATCTAGTAAGACAAGTACAGAGACAAGTCCTTTGTCTGATGCAATTAGAAGGTCATTTGTAACTTTCACCAGTGCTGTCTCTAAAAGTTATGATGCACTCTAAATCCGGACTGAAAATCCTCAAACAGTTTGTTGTTGTAGAAAAGTCACACAACTGATTGGCCATCGTTTCTCAAGGACTTTAGAGAGAAAAGGAGGGTTAGGATATAGGTTCATAATTTGACAAAACCTCGGATCAAGAGGCTTTTAAGAAGAGGTTTAATTGGAAGCTACTTTAAAGGACTGGGCACATAGCTTTTAAATAAGGACAGATTGATCATATCTAGTACATAAGTGCTAACTAAGGGCAAAATTCTCTACAGCCTAGTTGGGACGGGGTCTAAGAGACACGTTGATGGTTTAGATGAGGAAATCATGGAAGTTAATTGATTAAGGTTGATGGGAGAAAAGCAGTCTAAAAGTACATCAGGTTTTACAGTTGTTTCTAAGGTTCCTGTGTTTGAAGATAAGTCAGTACCAACTGAGGGCAGGAGGTGCTGAATTTTGTCTCTAATAGTTAGAATGTTATCATTAAAGAAGCTCATAAAGTCATTACTACTGAGGTCTATAGGAATACATGGCTCAACAGAGCTGTGACTCTCTGTCAGCCTGGCTACAGTGCTGAACAGAAACCTGGGGTTGTTCTTATTTTCCTCTATTAATGATGAGTAGTAAGCTGCTCTGGCATTACGGAGGGCCTTCCTATAAATTTTAAGACAATCTTGCCAGGCTAAACGTGATTCTTCCAGATTGGTGGAACGCCAATTCCTTTCAAGTTTTTGCGATGTTTGTTTTAATTTGCGGGTTTGCGGGTTATACCATGGAGCTAACCTCCTCTGTTTTATTATCTTCTTTTTTAGAGGGGCGATAGAGTCGAGTGTTATTCGTAGTGAGCCTGCAGCACCATCAACAAGATGATCAATTTGGGAGGGACTAAAGTTAGCATAGGAGTCATCTGTTACATTGAGACATGGAACTGAATTCAATGCCGATGGAATCACTTCCTTAAATTTAGCTACAGCACTATCAGATAGACATCTAGTGTAGGAATGTTTGCCTAATGGCGTGTAGTCCAGTAATAGGAATTCAAAAGTTAATAAAAAAAATGGTCTGATAAAAGAATTCTGTGGAAAGACTATTAGATGTTCAATTTCAATGCCATAAACAAGAACAAGGTCGAGGGTGTGGTCAAAACAGTGAGTGGGTTCATGTACACTCTGACAGAAGCCAACCGAATCCAGCAATGAGATAAACGCAGCACTAAGGCTATCATTTTCTACATCCACATGAATATTAAAATCACCTACAATAATTATTTTATCTGTTTTAAGGACTAAACCTGAGAATTCAGATAAAAATTCAGAATACGGTCCAGGAGCTCGGTACACTATAACAAATAGAATTGGCTGTACTGTTTTCCAGGTTGGGTGTGAAAGGCTAAGAACAAGGCTTTCGAACGAGGTATAATTTAATTTAGGTTTAGGTTTGATTAATAGGCTTGAGTCGAAGATGGCTGCAACTCCACCTCCTCGGCCTGAGCCTCGAGGAATGTAAGTATTAATGTGACTGGGGGGAGTGGATTCATTTAGGCTAACATATTCACCTTGACACAGCCAGGTTTCAGTAAGACAAAATAAATCAATATTATGATCTGATATTAGATCATTTACTAGAACAGCTTTAGATGAGAGAGATCTGATGTTTAAGAGTCCACATTTAATTCTCCTATTTTGTTGTACTGTTGCAGTGGTGGTTTTACTTTTTATTAGGTTTTTATGTGTAACTCTTCTTCTGTTTACTTTGGATTTAAATAATTTAAGTGGTCTGGGGGCAGACAACCTCTCTGTGGAGTTTAGGGTGGGTAACTGCTCTAATGGAAGCGCAGAGAAGCGTGTGGGACTGCAACTCTGCCTCCTGGTCTGGACCACAGACTGTATTAAGTCTATGGTCTGAACTCTGAGTTGTCATGGCTTTGGGCCACTAATAAATTCAGCCAGATTTCTAGATATGAGAGCGGCTCCATCCAAAGTGGGATGAATGCCATCTCTCCTAATCAGATCAGGTCTTCTCCAGAAAGTCCGCCAATTATCTACAAAGCCCACATCATTACCTGGACACCACCTCGACAACCAGCGGTTGAATGATGACATGCGGCTATACATCAGGACACATTAATGTGTCCAACTCTTTGGTTTATGACCTAATGACAATTAATTCATTGTTTACCTCATTTAATTCTGAATTTCTAATTAGCAAATGTTAGCATGCTAACTAGAGCTGCAACGATTAGTCGATTAATCGTTTCAGTCATTTTAAAAGCAGAAAAGTCAAACATCTCCTGGTTCCAGCTTCTTAAATGTGAGGATTTGCTGCTTTTTTTGTCATTTCTGACAGTAAATGAAGAGGCTTTGGGTTTTGGACTGTTGGTCGGACAAAAGAAACTATTTGAAGACGTCGTCACTTTGGGCTCTGGGAAACTGTGATGAGACATTTTTCACATTAATGTGTGTGTGTGTGTGTGTGTGTGTCTCAGAGCCGACAAACTCTTTCTACATTTTTAGATGTCATTGGGAAATAACAGTCTGACTGCATACATAAAGTTAACAACGAGAAATGATCGACTAATCTTTGGTGTCATCCTGACAGACTGCAGGTGGTTTGCATTTGCAAATGTTTAGCAGGTGTGTGTTTTATGTGTTTGTGTGAGAGTGTATTTGTAGCTGTTACACAGCATGAGCCAGCTTCTCAATATCAGGAATCCTCCTCTCCCTCCGTCTGCCTCTCCCTCGTCCCACCTGTGCTCGTCCTTATCAGTGGTTTGAAAGCTGCTGTGGTATCGGCTCTGCTCTAAGGCCTGTCTGTTTCTGCCTTTGTTCTCTGTCCCATCTCCGTCAGACAGGATTCTGCGTCTAATCACTTTCACCCTCCCGACCTGTCTCTGCTTAATACACCCCCCCCCCCCCGTCTTAAACCTATCCCTGCTTCCAGATTCACCTCCTCTCTTCCCTTCAAAGGCAGAGCAGAATATTGCTCAGTGTGCTTCCTGTGGCTGTGTGAGTTCAGTTGTCATTGAAAGGATAATTAAAGAGAAAGGGTGACGTGATGTTTTCCAGTGTCACGGCCTCCTGCTGGAAGTTTTAGTAACAGGACTAATGAAGTGCTATTTAGAGTAAAGTGTTGGCTGTTTTTTTCAACAATCTGTCTAAAGGACATGATGAAGTGCTTTTGTCCAGGATGTCCACACTTTTTCCACACTATGCAAATGTGCAAAATGAATGTAGTTATAAGTTATGAGTTAAAAAGGAAAATGCCATGATTTGGTTTAAAGTCCAAGTGTTGGACACATTAACATGTTGACCTGATGATGGCGCTAGTTGAAAAGTCAGAGGATCAACAAAGTTACATATAACAGTAAAGTCAGTGGTGTGAGTGAGAGGATGCGTGGGAGGTTTGGTGTGCAGGTGTTGGTGGGAGAAATGATAAAGGAACCAGACAAAGCACATGGAGAGAGTCTCTCTGAGAGGACTAAAGTGGCAGCTTTTATAATTTCTGAGAGTACTGGGCCCAGGTGCTCCCAGTCAGCCCAGGTGGACGGCCCCGCCTATCAATTACACCACCCTGAAAGAGAGGAGCAAACGAGGCACAACCAGGCAGGCCAGAGGAGAGCTGACCAAAGCATTTATTAATGCAATTGCTCTGTCATGGCGCTTTCCAGCCTGAAGCTCTGTAATATACTGTATTATTATTAGTGGATGTGAACCATTCTTATTTCTTTGTATAGAGACAGGTGGAAAAAACACAGCCAGAAATATCCTTAAATTTGTCCATTTTCCATTACACATGTATGGTAACCATGGTAGCCATCTCACATCCCACCAACCTTATCATCACCTGTGCGTGAGGTGCACATAGATGTTGGGCACTTACAGAGCTACAGTCTACTTGAGATGAAGGAAAAAAAAATGTTTC